>JAQFYC010004392.1:0-17341 GCA_034694165.1 Tomocerus mixtus | reverse complement strand
TCATATTCCATGAATATTATGGTGAAAGTTAACACATGGGAATTTGTATGGTGGGTGACTTATGCCGGGTACTGTAGAAAGTGCGCACGAGGTTTTTAGTATTTTTATGCCCTCTATATTTATTAAAATAATGCCAAGCGAGAACATTGTATTAGTAGTAGCCTGTAGCTTCTACACTAAAAAAGCCCAATTTTTCTTGAGTGAAAGTGAAGTACAAGTGAAAGTTTTTGAGTGCGTAGTGCTTGCCACTTATGATAATTTAGCTCATTACCTCTTTTGTGTATATTTTGAAACCCAGAACTAGAAGCGTGCTTAATTAGTAAAAATCTCATACTTGTATGTATACAAACATTAATTTCGAAGAGCTTTTGTGTGTACAGCAACCTTAAATAAATTGTGTGTGTTTATTTGCAGGAGTTGCTTAGCTTGGAGGAGGAAGTGAAGAAGAAGCTGAGGATACAACAGATGAAGGAAGAACATTTAAAGATGCGAGAACAGGAACTGGCCGAGAGAGAGATTGACTTGATGCAACGAGAGTTGATCATTCTGATGGTTCAGCAAGGCCAACAGCAGAATCCCCGACCCACGCCCAAGAAGCGCAAGGGGAAGTTCAAGCATAAAGCTTTGAATAAGAAAGAAGCCGGACAAATCATCAGCGGTCCTTCCGGTAAGGATTTTCATTTGCTCTGCTGGTCCCTATCTACCTTCAGATCAGATACGTCTCTAAGTGACGCTCGTTGTTTGTAGGGATAGTGATTTTATTATTATACATACATTTACTCATTCGTTTGGAGCAAGACTGCCGCGTTTGTCCGTGCACCGCGACGTAACATAACTAACCATACCATAAAAATAAAAGCCAAGACGAGTTTCCCCTTTGTTTCTTGTTTCGTTCGTAATAAATGAAATGATTCACTAGATCCACCAGCACCGGCCCTGTATTTTACCAGTACCCGTCTATGTATTTTCTAATGTCTTTTTGTCGTTACAACAATTCCTCCGACATTTACTACAATGTAATATGTAATATCCTTTTTAGCTTGCCTTTTATACCCACCTAAACCTTACTTATACTGAATATGTCTTTATGAATGGATAGGTAGCTTATCTCAATGAAAATGTACACACTTTTACATTGCTATAGGTAGTCAGGAAGCCAGTATAAGTATTTTTGCTATCTCCTCCTAAGCCTCGGCTTTATCTCCTTCCGCATGAGTCCAAATCAAAATTCGGACAGGAGATCTAAAGGATTTGGTGTGATTAAAGGTTTGCTTCTGAACAAGGAACCCAGGGAACCCTGCAACCAACGCTTGTGTTAACCATGTAACCGGCCATAGTAGAAAATTTAGAATTCTTCCTTCATGACTGATAAATAATCTACTGTAGTAATGTCCTTAATTTGTTACTGGGTTTACTACTTAACTTTAACTGTATAGAGTAGTACAAGTGTAGGGTTGAGACAACGTTGAAATTACCTATAACCTATACTGGATCACTGCTACACTCATTTTGCTTAATTTGATCCTAAATCTGAAGTTTAGACTAGTGTAGTGTAGTAGTTAAATACATACTGTGAAATTGATATCAGGAGTGTTTTGTTATTTTTTGGATAATCATGCACCCCAAAATAATTAGAGATTTGTATGCGTGTGTATGGTATTATACTGGTGTATTGTTCTAGGGAAAATTAAAAGAAAGTAATATTGTGTGTGGGCGGCTAATTAATTGGCTGCTGTAAATCAGAAGTTTTTACCTCTACTCTACATCTCATACTATTCTATTTACTGCTTTCTTTTTCACTTTCCCCCGTGTAAAGTTACGCAGAGTAGAGAACGGAACCCAAACCCAGCCAGCATATCTTATAAAATATCTAGAACTTTCCTAGACCGCCCCACTTAGGAGAATGTTGCATAACCACAAGAAATAAGAAATAACCCACTCACTGATTTTTATGAACAATTGCTTCTAATACAAATTTATATTTAATTTTACAGACTTTCGACACACTCTGACAGTTCAACCTGCCGAACGAACCAAAGGTTTGAGAAGTTTTTCTAGCCCTGAGACTCCTCCAGGTTCACCAAGTATAGGACAGCTACGAGCATATGTTTGTAAGTTAATATTCTTTAGAGATAACTTTTTTAAATCTTATTTTCTGCATGTCCAAAGTATTTAATACTTTTATGATGTACATTAAGGGAACACTAATTCTGTTCTTAAAATAACCAACTGATTTTTATTGTAATTTAGTGCCGCCGGACGGTGTGAAAGGAAAAACATGGGGTCCAAGCTCACTTCACCAAAGGGAACGAGGACAAATAATCAACAAAGTAACAGATTCCCCTAAACGCTGGAGTAAAAGTGCACCTAATTTAGAGAAGTCGCAAAAAGGATTATCCATCCCAGCGGGAACGATGCAAGATATCGGTAATATCATCTATTCCGTGTTCATGTCCAATAGCTCTGTGTTAAAATTTCAAAAAAAGATAAAAAAATTTACAAAGTTGTTCACAATTGTCCCAATGCATGCAGCTACTCATTCAGAGGAATGTCTTCAATGTAAGCAAACGCGTAATGCGTCTCCTTGTCTAAATCCTTTCTTCAATGGTTCAGGCTTCCTGTATATAATTACTAACAATTTGGCCACT
This sequence comes from Tomocerus mixtus, assembly GCA_034694165.1. NCBI lineage: Eukaryota > Metazoa > Arthropoda > Collembola > Entomobryomorpha > Tomoceridae > Tomocerus > Tomocerus mixtus. The sequence goes on along the minus strand of JAQFYC010004392.1, from coordinate 14,693 downwards.
TTTTCTAATTTTTGCTGTTAACCATTTAATCGATTGACCTCCTCCTTTGTAGTATTCTGTTTCTGATTCTGATTATTACTGCAGGATTAATTCTCCTCGTAATCTAATACCATCCACAAGCAAGGAATATTTCCTAATTGCTGTACTTTTATCAAAAAATTAAATCAATTTCGTCCTTAATTTCCTTCTACTAAACAATATTCAAAATAGGTTCCATACATTGTGAAAATATGTAAATGTGTACATAATAATTTGGAGCAGAGGTCAATTGAAATATGCAGAATATTTATATTTCAACGTTAGCGATACTCAATTGTTAATTAAAACTAACTAATTTAGATTATGGCGATCGTGACCGACCAGTTGGAAGTGTGCCTTTAGTACCTCTTCCAATGATGGGAATCCTTAGCCCTACTGAAAATCGTCGTCCCACAAAGCCTGTGCAGCCGAACGCTGTTCAGTATGTATTATATAAAGCGGCTTCTCTTCTAGCCAGCATTGCTGCTGGTTTTGATGTTCGTGGAGCATCCTCGCAAGCTCAGAAAAGGTATGCAAGTTATTTTTTCACAATTTGTGTCTCCTAATTACAGAACTTCAGTTACTAAATGTATACCCACCTACATCCGAGTGGAAGTGATAAATTCAGGTCTTTAGAAGCATTGGTCAATTCTAAAATGAAAATGTTACTGATCCTTTATTTTTTGTAATTTTTACTATATATTAATGTGGTTTTTGCACGATTTTCCCCCAGGAATGTTGAAGAAGCTGATTCCAGTCCCCGCCAAGTAGTTTTACTAGAAGGATTTCATAATAGTGGTTTTGGCTCCGGAGACCAAGAGTCGGAATTCGGGGAGACTTCTCGGGTGCACACTACTGGATATCCACATAATACATATCACGGTCAGACTCGGCACTACCGGCCAACATTAGGTCTTTTCAGTGTGGGTCTTGACGAACACAACGGCGACCCTTCTATGGACCAAAGTAAACCTATTCGCTTCCTTGACATTCCAAGTCAGACCAGCGGGAATGGGACGGGCTTGTCAATTGTCCAGTCTATGCCACCTGCTTCGAAAAGTGCCACCAATACTCCAAGCCGCAGCGCATTAACAACTCCAACCCCTAGGCCTAAATTCCCTTCTCCAGCTAGTAACGAATCTGAGGTTAGTATATCAAAATTTATTCTTTCAATGTCCTGAGCTTATCAGTATAAAAGTGATGTAAATTTTCAGAGTATTGTGTCATTTAGACAGCCACACTTAACTGACACAATTACGTTTACAGTGACAATTATCTTTAATAGTCAATCTTGACTGTAAATACATGCACACTTTCTACAATGTTTGTAATTTTGTTGATAATTATTGTACAAGTGATGTGTAACAGCATTTTAGCAGCACTCAGCACTTGCTTAGCAAGCAGCTTTACTATAATTATTATCGCAGTATTAAAAATTAAAACTTAAATTAAATTAAAGCATAGAAATTTTATTTTATTAATCCACTTGAATTTTAGTTGACCATGTAAATTAAAAGCTATTAGAGCTGTCTAAGTTTTTGCAAGTTTTTATAATACAATTCAATACCTCTCTTAAGTAGTATTTTGCAAAGGCGCTGTTTTAGTTAATTTCAATTTATTTTAACTATCGTGCTTTGTCTTGTTTTAATTTTTGGCGATACTCCAAGCCACCCGCCCAACAATGGGCCTTAAATGTCTACATTCACTTCATAAAAGTTATTGGGTAGAGTGAGATTCAAAATTACATTTACTATTACAGTCACATACCTTCTTGCCTATAGATGTAGCGTGTCTTGTAGTAGTTTTAAACATTGTGCGCTACGCGTCATCGTAATTTTGCAATTGTATTGACACTAATATTGTAATTTGAATAACATTATTTTTTTGTAGTTTAGTTGGTATTTGGTATGCAACTATACAACTTTACGTAATAATTCCAGTTTTTCCAGAAATGGTAAAGTTTATGAGTTGGTGGAGGTTTAATCTGGTTTTGGTTTGCGGAAGAATGAGGATTAGGAAGTATTCCCCAAGCTTTATTCTTTTGTTTTTATATTTTGTTCTCGGTAACTTCTTTGGGCCCACTAGACACGGCAGATTGAGATTGACACACAAAATGGTAACGTAACGAATGGGAAGGGAAAGTCTCTGTGCTCCATGATTTGTCAAGGTCACACTCGTCTTCTCCCTGTCTCGGAAACTGTCACGAACAACTACTCGAAAAAGAGGAAGAATAATTCCAGTTCCACAAGTGTCAGTGGAGGCACTTACATTCGTCTCAGTGATTAACCTCTTTCACTAACCTCCTCCATCCTCCTCTGCTCTGCTGCTCCACAAAACAAAGAAACGACAGACAGGGCTGGCGTATTTCCTTTTATTTTGTTCTTTTCAAATACTTTAATACTTTTGTTAACACTTTTTTCGGTCCCTCTGGACTTGACCCTGACCTTGCCTCGTTCTCAGACTAAATATAAATAAAAAACAATATATATAATTTACAGTACAATATATGTGCACTATGCACTATATATAGCTAAGATAAACTGTACTATTAGATGATATACTAGTACTAGATATATCGCACCTCTTCGCACCCCTAGCCTGCTATAATTTTAGGTAGAGATTATTAAACGCTATAAAAAGCAGGTTTCATTTCGTATTAATTAAACCATAATAAGTAAGTGTACATGATTGTGGATAATATAAAGTTCTAGTCTATTTATTAATTTTTGAGTGCTTGTTATTCTAATCGACAGAAATTGTGTAGGCATTATATAATAAGTAGTAAAAGAATTCAATGATAATCAATCGAAAAATATTTCTTTTTCAAAAAATAGTGAGGGACCTATGTAGACAATTCATTTGTAGAATTTTTTGAGTGAATTGACATTATAGTAGCTTTTTAGAGTTTGTTTGATCAGTAATTCAAAATTTTATTACCCATGATGTACAAATTATAGTCACGAATGCTGGAATTTATTTATGTAGACATAAATAATAGACAATAGATGTTACACTAGTATTAAATAATGTAAAACGTACCATTTTACTTGTAAACCAATTCTAGTAAGTAAAATGGCAACAATCATTAGCCTTGTCAAGAATTTTTTTGCTTTTCTCATTTCAATTTGTAATATTAGATTGAAGGGGATAGATTTTGCCAGACAACCCTTTCCACAAGTACAATCATAACAGTTTGCAAATTCTTAATTTTGATTTTAGTCAGTCTTCTCCATATAATAGTTAAAGCAATAAAGTTAAAGTAAAAAAAATGACCGGGTTAAAAATATCCGGCAAATAGTGTTCCCCTTCCCCATCCAGAGTAAACATGATTTCTCAAGATTTTTTTTCTAAATTTTTACATATAATAATTAGCATAATTCAATTCACAATATAACTCACAATACATACCTTACAATCGTTTATTGCCTCAAAAAGTAAAATAAACTGTAATACCAATTAACTATTTAATGATGCATAATAATTAGTGAGTTCGCGAAGTTTACTTTAATCTTAACCGAACGCAATTTTATTTGTTAAATGATATGACACTTACTGACTGATTTTAAATGAAATATTCAATTACGAAAGAAAGAAGTTAGTTTACTACCACTAATCCCATCCTACTGTTTGCTCTGCAATTTATAGATTGTTTAGTGAATAAAGTATATTTATATACATAATTACACAAATACTTTAAATACGCCTATCTACTGTGTATACACTCTAATAATGAAACGTACGTACATATGGACCAGTTTTTTAGGTTTGCCTAAAATGTCTCAAAATTGTTATACATAAATCAGTAAAGTTAAAGTACCTATGTATTCTGAAGCAGGCTGAGTCGTAATACTTATGTATATTGGCATTTGGTTTGAAATAAAATTAATTTGCAGTACCAAATTCTCTTTTCAGTTTTTTTATTTTGTTTTGCTAACTCGCATGTACCTCTGTGTCTTTTGGCTGTCATTAACGCTATGCCTTATATTATAATGCCGAATTAATAGCTACAGCTCCATCCCAGACTTAACTAAAGAAATCTACGTAGATACTTTACGCAACTAACATACTACGTATCTGTAAAAAAAGATCGATTTACTTAGTCTGTCTGAAAATAGAATTTTTTAACTTATTAATTACGCTAAAATATGAATGTTTACTTTGTGGGCTAAGAGATCTATAGCGTAATGTAATGATGAAATCGATCGGGGTGTGTATCGTCGTGTCGTATGACATTCGCATAGCTCTTCCAGCGATATTGAGCAATTGATCCGCGACGGAGTCTGCTAAGCGTTTAATATTGTGTGTTATGTTGTGTCTCTGCATTCCTCATTTTGACTGTGGAACTTTTATCTGTGTGTGGAATTTTATTAGTGAACTGTTAGCTAACGGGCATATAGTATATGTATTTTATATTTCTATGTGTGTGTAGCGTAAATAACCATTAACGCATGGAATTGTGTGTCATTGTTTGCCCTTTGTAGATCTTCTATTTGGATCCGAGTGGAACAATAATGTCAATGGATCCTCGTATCCAAGACACACATTCCCATTACTCAACTCAAGAAATGCAGCAGCATCCTCATCCTCCAGCCTCGTATATGGCCATAAATTCTTCCATGCCAAGTTATCCTTCGCCGTATCACCGCTCTAGTTCTAACTCGAATCCGAATGCCAACACCAACCTTTCCATGGAGCAACAACTCCAGCTAGAAGCTCAGCACCAACACCAGTACTCTTCAACTCCGTTCCAGAACTCGGCCGGGGGTTTTGCTCAGCACTCCACCGTCATAGCCATTTCGAATGCGTCAACATCTGGAGCCAGTGGTCAAAATCCGTCTGGGATGGTTATGTATCATCAGCATGTGTACACAAATCCTCTTCATGCTCATCCCTACGAACCGGAAGACTACGGAAGTCCTGTGGGAGAGTCTTATGAAAAAGATGCCCGCATGTATCCCGACTTAAGCTATAGTATGCAAGGTGGGAGCGGGGAATCGGGATATCACGGTGGTTATCATGATAATAATCCTAGTAGTTCAATTAGCAGCTCCAACAGTACCAACCCGAGGACACCGTCAAGACACCAGCCAGCTTATACCCATCGTAGGACACCGTCTAATCTTAGCAACGCCTCTGCTAGCTCCGTTAGTATGAATCCCAGTTTCGAAGGTGATATTGCTCTTCCTGGAGTCCATATTACTCCTACACACCACAACCACAGGTACTTGCTTTTATATCTTCCTATATGTATCTACACCTTGAAACGAAATAATTGCCATCCTCTGGTGTCAGGAGAGTATGAGAAAACCGTATGGTACCTTTATGTAACCCTTTTTTGTGTGCAAAACGAGCCATTGGCCATTGGTCAAAATCGGTCAAGGTTAAATTGGTCAAAAGTGTTGTTGAAAATAAAGTGTCAAAACTTGGGACCATTTTTGACCTTTCGGAGTTTGTTCTGAGCCCAAAAATTTTATATTGAAAAATCATAAGTTGCCCATCAACCAGCATTATTTCTTTGATAAACATGCTCCAGAATGCTTCAACAAAATCATAAATGTGATTTTTTTTCAATTTTTTCAAAATATAGAGAAACTTTTTGACAAAAAATTGAAAAGATTTGACATTTTTGATTTGATGAAACATTCTGGAAAAATCAAAGAGGTAATGCTGCTTGAGGGGCAACTTGTGATTTTTCAGTAAAAATTTTTGGGCCCCGGACTATTCCCGAAAGGTCCAAAATGGTCCCAATTTTTGGCTTTTTATTTTCAATCACTTTTGACTCATTCACTAACTTTGACCGATTTTCACCAAATCAGGGGCTACAAAAAGGTATCATACAGTTTTCTCACACTCTCCTGGATGTATGCTAGCCAGGTGGTGGCAATCATTTCGTGTCAGGTTGTATATGGAATTCTTGTGATTATGTAAATGTTTTGTAATTAAATAATCGTTTTTTCATTCCCTTGAGCAGATCGTCATACGACTACAACTACGAATACCGCTCCACTCCGAATTCCACGCCGATCCGATTGTCTAGACAAAATTCCCTTGACGGCGGATCTACGATGATGATGACAGAGAGGCCTGCCACGCTAGAATTACCCAGACCACTTCGCTCAAGCCTTCGAAAGTACAACTATGCATACAGTCCTGGTCCACCAAGCTCCCGATCCGGATCCACTTATAGTTGGGGAGACTCGGGGACATTGACGAATGTAGAGACTCCCCCGGATAGCAGTCTTAGCGAGGATAGCAGCTACGTCTCTGCAAAAGATTCATCTGCTGCGAGCATGAATTCTCAACACTCTGTAAACCGGGTTCGCTTTTCTCCCATAACCATGGTTGGAGCGGATCGTGTGGAAACTCTGATGGATCTTCCAGTTGTTGATCGAACTGTGCCATTACAAGCCTTCCGTTCCCTTTCCGTTTCTTCTGCCCAAGCGAATAGAGCAGAATACTCACCTAAGCTAAGGAAAAACACTACAGAGTATGATAAAATCGACTTTTTCCAGGATTTCTGAATACTTACGTAGATATACGCGGATCTAGCGTTCGCAATTGTAGTAGCACACACAGCTCTTGAATTTTGTCTTCTGCGGAGCTCAACTTAAGTGACTTACTGAGAGTATGCCGGTCCACTAGGGAATATTCTGCCCTTGCAGATACTTACTTACAAATATATGCAGCTCAACCTTCTGTTGAAATATAAATTTAAATCGCCTACTTCATAACCATAACCATTAATATATTTATAGAATAGAACTAGAAGGTATAAAGATTTTTGCTACTATTGTTTTATGTCCAGATAACTTACATAATTACAGTTTTTTCTTTCAAAGCGAAATCAACGCATAATTTTCTTGTACTGTAGATTGTAAAAGTTATAGGTAATTATTAACTTGTATTGTAGTGTGAACAAGATAATTCTTAATCTAAGAAGCTTTCTTTTTCGTAAATACTAGACTACTACAATAGTAGACATCAATAATATGTTCCACTTACATGCTAATAATACTACCAGAACCATGCAATGTACATATTGTATTACGATCCACTTAAAATACAGGCGTGGACAAATGAATTGTAATCCGAGGACAAATTATTCACTGTACCGTACTCATGAAATGAATTTTGTCATACAAACGTATAAATAATTAGCTAGATACTATTTGTCAGCCTGTTAAATCCTACCATACCAGTTTCGAATTGCGAATCTTGAGACGATTAGGATAATATGTGACAATGACACGCTTGCTGCCTTTACATGTAAGCTGTCTGAAAAATACTTATACTACAAACACTAGAAGAGATTAGATTAAATAACTTAAAAGGAAGGCCTTGTAAATATTTTACTTACACAATTTAAAGGATTGTGAGTAACGATGTACACAAAACTCACTAATTCATCACTTCGTGTATAATCGTATACTGTACTTGTACTTATAGTCTATAAAAGATAATAGCTGCCTACATAACAATATAAATTGGAGTATCTATTATATATCTGCACAATTGCAAAACAGAAAAATATCATTTTGTTTCGCAAAAATTGCAAAATTTTGCAGTTTATATTTTTGCGTGTCTTGTCTGTTGACATACACATGTAGCCCTGTTCGCTGTTCCAGTTCTTTATTGTGGAAATTAGACAGACCACACATTTATTTTCTTTTTGGACATAAATAACTGCCTCGTGGGTTCAGTCCTTGCCAAAACTAGAGTGCCCTGTCCTGACCTAATTCAAAACGATGTGAAATAATGTCACACGCACCCAAAACATTCATAAAGTGAAGAATTTCTTTAGTCGAGTCATTCACAATGTAATTTGCTAATTAAATGTTGAATATAGAAATATTATCTTACTTAATGTTACACTTTCCATTAGAATTCTTAAGTATTTTCGTTGATTATAGAGATTAGAAGATGTAAGAATGTACTGAAAGTATTGCAGCTTTGATTTATTACTTATGCTGTGCTAAATATTATTATTTTGACTATAAGGATGATAATATCTATTTAATTTAGTTAGTGAGGCTTATCAGTACAGTTATAGTAGCGATAGAATGATTGTGGATACTTGTGCGCGTTTTCCAACCTTTGAATATTTGAGTCAATCAATCCAATAGTCGTGTTGAACCCTAATCAAACCATTCCATATTTACTTTAGTTGTGTTATGGTAATTTTATTTACTAAGAAAACTTTACCTTTGACCTTTACGATGATATAATAACACTATAGTGGGTAAAATAAAAGTAAAATGTTATTATTTATATAAACAAGTGCAACAAAACATAAAGTCATATCAAAAGTGCTATTATTCCATTTACTAATGTACTATCCATAAATATAATAATTTTATTTCAAATATAACAAATCCCTTTTCTATAAGAGCCTTTGCTTTTTTGGTGAGTGATTGAGGCAGGGTTGTGAGAATCTCTAATAAGTTTTTAATATTTTCATGTACCTGTGAACAAAGTTGATGACAAACCGTATTTGTTACGTTTAACTACAACTAATACTTAATAATACTGTCCCCCGCCATATCCAATATCAAAATCACTCATAGCGAGTAATTACTACTAAATAATTACAGATGAGATGAAAATAATGTGAAGCTTAAATTAATTGTTAATAAGTATAATACATGAGCTAATATATGTAATAAGCTAATATAGCCTTATTTAACTATTCATTTAAATAATTAATTTTTAATTTTATTGGTGCAATACGCAATACTAAAACTATTTGTATTCTTGAATAGATCTGAATAATATAAGTTCTGTAATCTCTGAGTGAGTATTTGAGAAGGAAAGAGTATGTCTGCACTTTCCACTAGCGTTATATCTGTAATTGTAGATTTGAGATTCATTCTGAAGTTGTCAGATTAATTAATATATGATATGCATATTATCTTTATTTTTAAACTATGCATTTGCATGTAAACCCCTTTGTGGAGAAGGAAACTCATTAAGCTTTTCCCTACTGTACTAACGCTAGGAAAATGATTTAATGACACAAAGAACCAATGTGAGTTTATTTTTGAAGATTTATTTAGAGATTTTTATGTGAACCTTGTCAAGAAAAGGTAAACTATTACAACTAAGGGCGTAAGGTAACAATTAAGCGTTTACATAACAGTTACAAGTTATTCGTTAAATTATTGTGCTAACGTTCTTAGACAATTAAGGAAGGTATTACAATTTAATTATGTCAATAATTAGTCAGAGTCTACTTAAATAGATTAAAGAAGTCCAATAAAGGTGTAATAAATACGATAATACGAATACCTAGGTATTATTTTATATTTATTAGTGATTGTGGCGCTAGTCTTACTGTATGTAATTTTGTATTTGTATATTATACTAAAAGTGATTAGTTAACTCCGTTACAAAATTCCAAGTCTTTTTTGTCTCCTAAATAATGGACAATTGACCAAATTAAACCTGCACTTGCAACTTTTCGTTATTATACAAACTCTATACGAATACTATGTGTGTCGTAGGCAATAAGCCCAATATCTCTTATTGCCTACGACATAATATATGTATCAGTACCTTATGAATCGAGGATTCACAAGATTTATTTATTCTGTGTGTAAAAACATTTGCCTATGTACGATATAAGATTTAAAGTTGTAAAATATTAAAATACCTTAGTACCAAAAGCAGTAGCTTAAATACGTACATACCTTTAGTAGATACCTAATAATTATTTGCCTAAATTAAAATTAAACCGTGGAATAGTGCCTAGCGGACTAACATTGCCTATTGAGGATAGTATTTATTTGTAGGTAATTATAAATTAATTATAATTAACCATCCTTCCTCAACTTTGGTCTCTGGTCGGCACTTCGACACTTTTTTCTGAAATGTGTTTCATTGTTGACCTTAGAGGATTAGTAAATACAGTAAACACAGTAAACTAGACACTCGTTATATCAGTAGCTCTAGTAATTCATACCTAATTATGAAAATGGTAGTGTAGTTATAGTTTGTAGAAGTAAACCATAATTAGTGTAAGAATTGTATTGCTGCGGCCGCAAGCTTACCTATTAGATTACAATAGCATGAAGCTATAGGCTCATTTGTGTCCGCACATTCCGAGAACTGATTGCTGAGATGAGTACATAATTTTACTATGACTATGATAATTATTAATTATACAAAATGATTATTACCTATACTTAACGTAATGTTACGTAATAATGTAAGTAAACCAAACAGAAAGAAATGGTTGCAATATCTAGAGATTTTGTGGACCACCTGCTTTCACAGAAATTGTAATTGTAAGTACTGATGACTACGGACTAATACTTAACATACTTAACATATAAAATAAAATAATCTTGATTTATTGTAAATTGTAATAATAATACCTACATAAGTAATATATTATAATTAACTACATAAATTAACACCAGAATACTGAAAATGTAGCGCATTACATACAGAAAAACGTGACTGTGTTCTCGTAGATTTTAAACGTACAATAATACATAGCAAAATGAAGTAATACTGAATACCTAAGTGAGTTAAATTAAAGTACGTTAGATAACATGCGTGAGTGAAAGTGTAAATTGTCGCATTTGTATTTGTTTTGCTTGAATTGTAATTGAAGAATGAAACAAAATGAGCCTCTACATTTTTTTGTATTGCATCGTCCATTGACTGACGATTGAGTCATCAAAAGTTATCAATATTGGAAATAAATAAGAAATAAAGCCATGATATGAACATGAATCCATTCCTCGGGTGTCTTGTAGTAATTCTTTACCTTATGTTATAGCATACATTTCATAAAGATTGTCCCTGGTTTTCTATGTAAGTATTCCCTTTGCAGTTGTACACTTTATTTATTTTTGCAGCGTCATAAGAACTGAGACGAAGTCTTTGTCCGAATACAGGTGTGTATTTCTAAAATATGTAGGAATCTTTTTTAGTTCAAAGTTCAGATCGATCAATTTAGCGAGAAAAGAAAGTAAATATCTGAATGAGTAAATATGTGTGAGTTTACTTTAGGAAGAATTATTGGTTTAGCTGGATCTATGGATGCAACTGTTGATATATTTGCATAATGCATTACACTTCCGTAATCGTATGGAAATCCTACAAAATTGTCCAGGGAGACAATGTTGAATTGCGAGTAGTCGTCTGTTCATAAATCAAAAATCCCAATCATAATACATTATAAACTAGCAATTTACTGACATACTCCTTTATTTACTCTTAAAGTTACGTACGTAGCATACATATTGTGTAATAGTAAGAAACTATCGCATTTTACATGGGGGAAAGTAAGAGAAAGCTTTCAAATGGGGGCATTTTACATTGGGGAAAGTAGGTGAAAGCTTGAGAATCCCTATTTACTTTTAATATTAATCTTTATGTACCTGATTTGATGTTTTTCCAGAATATTTTAACATAGTTATCTCGATCTGGTCTTTGGTGTTCATGATAAAATCCTAAAGCATGTAGCAACTCGTGCATTATTCGTCCGTGTTGTAGACACCGCGAAGGATCCAAGTTTATGATCTTCATGAAAATTTTATAGAAAGATGTATACTCTTCTTTTAGTACATTCAAATATATAAATACAGGGTGAGAGATACATACTATATATAGTCCATGCTTTCTCCATGTGAACTTTCACCATTCATTAGTGTAGCTTGTTACATACTAATAAACTTACGTTTTCAGGTGCCAATAAAAGAAGTGTATGAAACTTTGTATGCAATACTGGGAGCATAGTGACACTAAGAAAAATTATTAGCTGCGGATACTCATTCTGAGGTTTATTATTTAAAAAATCATAAATCTCGATCTCAAAATGGAAAAATGGGAATTTGCATGGAAAAGTTTAGACAAAGAAGGGTCCCCCTGTCCTTATTTCATAGTTTAGTTTCGTAGATCCCCAAAAGTATGAAATTAGGGCAGTGGGGAAGGATCGTTCTGGGAATGAAATTCAGGGCTGACTTTCAAAACGGTCACATTTTTGCATAATATGTTATATAAGCCCCCTTCTGGAAATGCATATGTAGAGTAATGCATAACATAAATATGGTGGTGAAAGTTAATGCATGGAGAAAGTACTATGCAGTATATATCTCTCACCCTGTATGTGTGTAATAATTTATTCCAAGCATTCGAGAATGTCATTATCACAAAAAACAATTGGGTAATTAGGTCATATTCACATTTGAGGTTAAAATAGCACAAAAATTCAATTATTACCTGTATTCCCCCACTGCACCCTATTTTTGTGTGACAACCGTCTTTCCTCCGCATTCGAAAGTGAATAAAATTTGGTTCTCCTGATCTTTTATGAAATCGAATACAAGTCTTTAGAGATATTTCATCCATAGCTTCAGCTATAATTTCCCTTGCTGAATTATCTGAGAATGTTTAGAAATATAATACATTTACTTATACAGATAATTAATTTATGTTTATTAGTATAATATTATTTGTATATGAAATCTGCCATGCCAGATGCCACATACTATACAACTGTCATAATTGAAAAAATTAATTACTGAAATCGGCCGAAATGTGGAAATATATAACACCATCGTGCCAGAGACGTATAGGCTGCGTTTCTCTAAATATGACATCAGTTGAGTACAAATTATTATCCTCTTGCCCTGTGTAACAGAAAAGACACTATTTTCTTATCGTTATTTGCATTAATTAATAAATGGCTAAATTATGTAAATACGAAGACTAGATTATAGGGCAAATAGAATAAGATGCATCGATATATAATATACATATACAGATGAATTTATAATTATTTACTTTTGTGATATTCCACGGCAGTAGTGCAAGATTCTTCAATTTCCAAAGACAGACTTAGTATTATTAAGATGGGAATCTTAGTTATAACGGCACATGATAAACTGATCATTGCTTTTACATTGTTAGCATGATTTTGTCCAGATTCAATTGGAAATGGCCTTATTAAATATTTAACACTCTTATCAAATTGAAACAGCAGTAGCTATTAGGTAACACTATATACCTTATACAAATAGTATAGTATTTACATTGCAGTTAGCGATAATAGGTGTGGTATGCGGTAAGCGTAAGTTAAAATTATTAATGTGCAATGACATCCGTATCGCCAGCGATGACGACAAGGAATAAATGCAAATCGTTCCATTTATAAACAACCAACACTATAATTTTTTTTCGCATTTTTATTTAATATATCACATATAAAGTATATGTAATATATTATACGATGAATTATAATGGTTTCGTTTTCGCCAAGATATTTTTTCCTAAGCTAAAGCTACTAATATATGGAGGACACATACTAACATACACGTAGTAGAGCTTTAGTTGGCCAGGCCAGGCCAGTTTAGACCAGGCATGTGTTTAAAAATCTTTTTGTGGTTTTCCTGTTACCACATAGTACACTTTTATTATTACGTATGTAGTATATATGTTATAATTATAATGCACGAACATATAAATATAAATAATTGTGTGAAATCGTTCAAATACTTAACCTATTCTCTATGCTGTAATGATCTTTAGCTTCTTTATTCCCAGTAAATGAACTTAGTAGTATATGTACATGAAACATTAAAGTACGTGTCCCGTTCTCCTAAGACCCGTTTTATTTACTGTATGCATATCATTAAGCATATGATATGTATGATATGCATATGCGAAGTATCTAATTTTATTTAAGGTTTTACAGTACGTACACATACACTGCAAACGAATTTATATTGCATTTCCATATTTATTTTGCTTTAAAACGACAAAAATTTATACTAAAACACTAGAAGAGATTAGATTAAATAACTTAAATGGAAGGCCTTGAACATATTTTACTTACACAATTTAAAGGATTGTGAGTCACGATGTCACGATGTACACAAAACTGTAATACTGAATACCTAAGTGAATTAAATTAAAGTACGTTAGATAACATGCATGCGTGAGTGAAAGTGTAAATTGTCGCATTTGGTTTGCTTGAATTGTAATTTGTAATTGAAGAATGAAACAAAATGAGCCTCTACATTTCGACTCCGCCCGAATGTGCGAGGCTGGCTTATGTAATTGAAATGTCTGTTTACCCGTCAACACTCTAACGAACTTCCAAAAGCAATGACTTAGGTTGATGAAACTTGGTATACAACATATCCTTATGAAGTCAGGGAACCCTATTGAAAAAGACCAAAATCGGTCCACTGGATCCTGAAATAAGACTACTTATACTTTGTCTTAATTTTCATAGAAAATCGCGAAATTGGAGTATTGAAATGTAAAACACTGCTTGCACGTTGTCTTCATTTTGATAGTCGAAATAAAATCAACGGCATTGGAAATAATTTATACCGCTTCCACTTAAACTTAAATGAGCAATGAAATACAGTAAGTAGCAAGTTAAACCATAAAGTAAGTTATGTAGTGCACATTCAAACGGAACAGCGGAAGAGAAGGTAAAGTAGGAAAAACAAGGTCGGACGAAAACATGGTCGAGAAAGTAAGTTAAGCAGTGTACATTCGAACGGAACTATGGAACATAAGGTAAAGTAGGAGAAACAGGGTCAGAAGAACACATGGTAGAGAAAGTAAGTATAGCAGTGTACATTTGAACGGAACTATGGAAGAGAAATTAAAGTAGGAGAAACAGGGTCGGACGAAAACATGGTAGAGAAAGTAAG
>JAQFYC010004391.1:0-17348 GCA_034694165.1 Tomocerus mixtus | reverse complement strand
TCTACAACAAAGACGTCAGATTACCCGAATCCATTCACATCTACAACAAAGACGTCAGATTACCCGAATCCATTCACATCTACAACAAAGACGTCAGATTACCCGAATCCATTCACGTCTTCCACGTATCCTTCCTACCCCAATCCATTTACATCGACCACAAAGAGACCATAAAATTATGCTAATCCATTCGCATCAACTTCTACACCAATAGGGAGCTCATTGCCTTTAAATAAAAAATAATAATACTTCGGAAACATATTATATTATAACACCGAAAGTAAAATATGTTATATTTAATCGAATTCTAAAATTGTTTACCAACTTAAATGTGGACAAATAAAAAACATTTTTGACACAGAAATTAAATCCTTTTATTTTGAAATATTACATAATTAATGCTTATCTCCTACTCTTCCACTGGCATGGATTTTGGGAGTGGAACTTTCCTATTTTTAATTATAGACGATATAACTAAGGCTCGAATGGGGCACATGAATTCCCAAATTCGGAGTATGTTGCATCCAAATATATTATACATATGTGTAACACTAGTATTCATGCAGCACCTTGTATTTTAGTAAATTACACGCATACGGCAGTTTTCATTATCCGACTAAGGATTCAAATTATATTATTCATTTTGGGAGGTCACGTAAGAATAAACAGTAATGGTATAGAATTCTAGTATGTAGTTTAAGTTCAAGGTCAAATTGTGGTTTACTTACTATTTATGTTTGAGGATTTAACGAAAACCGCATCCTTAAGTGTCACAATCACAATAGCCAACATCTGCAAATTACAATTCAATAAAATCATATTCATACTTAAAGTGGTTATTCATTCATTTCATTCATTACAAAATGAAATGTTTACATAACCGAAATCAAAACAGTTGCTCTCGTCTTTCTGCTCGTAAATCCGCAAAATTGTAGGCAATTGATGTTCTCTTTTTATGTACTTCAACATGGTATTCGTGCAATGATTCTATGTGCATTTAATCTGTGGTAGGATATGGCATTGTTACAACTTAAAATAAATACAAGAATTGTATATTTAAGGCGTTTGAAGTAATATGATATAATAAAAATTGTGGTACTTAATTATACTTTTGTTCAAACATCTGTTTACGTAAGTTCACTAGATTTAGATTGCTTAAATTATTTATAAGACGGCATTGCTTTTAAAGTTTCTTTAGCATATTCCTTGGCCACTGCGTTAGTTGTATCTAAAATATTTATTTTAGCTACTCTAGTGTACCGTGTACCTATTGGCATCATGAATTCAATCATTTGGATTTTGTTTTGTATAGCAGGATGTTGCTTTTCTGGACCCACAGGTAAACGGGATTTTTTTTATATTTAATGGCACTATATAAAAACTTTTTTGCCATAATTTTTTAGACTTATTTTACCATAACTGTATTCATTTACCAAAACAATATCCAAATACCATAAAAATGGGAATCGACCATATAAAAACTAATTTACCATAAGTTTAAGCAAAAATACATAATGAAATACTATTTTGTCCATGATTTTGTAAAACCATCGCAAAATTATGGTCAACATAGTTTTTCATTAGGTATTTTTGCTTAAACTTATGGTAAATAAGTTTTTATATGGTCGATTCCCATTTTTATGGTATTTGGATATTGTTTTGGCAAATGAATAAAGTTATGGTAAAATAAGTCTAAAAAATTATGGTAAAGTAAGTTTTTATATGGTACCATTAAAATATAAGCCATTTTTATGTAGTTGCTTTCAAAAATACTTTTTGTTTGAAAAGCTTTTGAAAATTTCATTATTTACAGGTAACAGTCTTACGTTTTCGTTGGACAGTTTACTCAACGCAGACGTAAGCCTGTTCCCAGGAGAATCAGTAATTTTGACGGACAGAAGTGATAATGGTGTCCAAAACGCAGTTGCACATATTCACGAAATCGTCACGGATCAAACTAAACTAAAATTTGCCTACAGTATTTATCTGGTAGGTTTTTCAAAGTAGCATAATTACAGGAAACTACATAACTATTTTTAAATGTACATCAGCAATACTCTTATATTTTAGACGCAATTTAAAAAACCAGGAATGGGGACTATGAAAGTTTTTTCCTCGGCGATTGAAAACATCATGGAGCACAATATTAACACTCGATTGGGGAACAGTAGCTACGAATTAGGAGTAAATCGGTTCACCGATTTGGTAAATACTACTTTTACTTCATCAATATTTAAATTCCTTATCCAATACTTTTAAAGAGTGAAGTATTTTCACCAGTGTATCGGCATTTATCACTTACTAAGTAGTAAGTGATTGAGTACTCAAAAGGTGTCAGGTGTGGACCCTCAGATAGGAATTATAAAGTTTATGGGTAACATTGGTGTGGGTTCTAATTTTTCTACAACTTTCCCAATATTACATTTCCATGTTCCCACCTTTCGCACCAAAAATCAGTCATCGTCATCCCACATGGGAATGCTAAAATTATAAAATGCTTAAAGTGGAAAGTTTTATTAGTTGCATCATATTTAAATACATAATATAGTACATGAAAAAAATTAAAGCTAAAATCCGGACGTCCAAACATTTTGGACGGGAAGTGGCAAATCCCGAAACACTGACTTCAAAATTTCAAACTTAAATATTTTTCGATTAATATTATTAAATTAGAAAATGAAACACAGAATTCTTAGTTAATAAATGAAATTGTTGACATTTGTACGAAAAGAGTTATGAAGAAGCTGCTGCTGCGTACACTGGTGGACTTATTGCGAACAATACCTTCCCAATCACTACCGAGAGTCCCCGCAAAGAATCTACAACGGGAAGATATTTCCGTGAGAGGAGATCAGCCCCTCCATCAAAAAACTGGGTAGCCGAGGGTTACGTATCCCCTGTTAAAGATCAAAAAGAGTGTGGCTCCTGTGCAATTTTTGCTGTCACCGGCGCTGTTGAAAGTGCCTATGCCATTTGCAACAATAAACAAATCTTAGATTTAAGCGAGCAGAAAGTTCTAGATTGTTCTAACGAACCCGGTGTTTACCATTGCAATGGAAACTATATTCCACCAATCTTGGATCATGTTGTTGCTAACGGGGAAACATCGGAAGTTCTGTACCCTTATAAAGGTGTCCTGGAACCTTGCTCTACATCGGCACGCCCAATTTATGCAAAACCAACGGGCTGGTTCCAAATCATCGAAGACGAAGAACTAATCAAAGAAGCCCTTTTTACCAACGGACCTCTGGTTGCTATGATTTGGGTCGGAAATGAAATATTTCAATACAAAAGTGGAATTTACTCTGGAACAGAATGTATGTCTGGTGGTACACATGCTGTCCTCATCGTTGGCTATGGTTCAGAAAATGGCGTAGATTACTGGCTGATTAAAAACAGTTGGGATACCGTGTGGGGAGAAAAGGGTTATTTCCGTATTAGAAGAGGCACAAACCAATGCAATATTAGATATTTTGTTTTTGCTGTGAAAATGTGCCAAGCAAATGCAGGGATAACTTCAAGACCTGTAGTAAAGCCTGCTTCTCTTGTAACCGCTACGTATAGGCCCTATGTTGACCCAAACAGACCATATGTTGACCCATTTTCATCATCCTCATACAAACCATCGGTTAAACCCATCAAGTCAACTACACCGCTCTCCTACCCTAATCCATTCACATCAACCACAAAACCATCCGTTAATCCATGTACGTCTACAACCTACCCGAATCCATTCACGTCATCTACACATCTAGAATACCCTAATCCATTTACATCGACCACCACACGTAGACCATGTTAAATCTATTCACATTAAGTGCTAATATAATATAGCTTCACTTATGTATGACATTTTAATTTGTTTGACAACTAATTAATGTAACTATGGAAAAATAAAATTTTGAAAGATGATTTTTAATTTACGTACCTTAAACTACATTTCCTACATGAATATCATAAACACTGAAGAAACGAAGGGTAGATTAAAAAATTATAACAATACAACTTTTTTAAACAGATATTAAGGAATGTATTTCCAGCATGTATTACTATTACATTACAATATAAGATGGAAATTAATACCAATCAATTGTGGAGTTAAGATGAGATTAGAGGTAGGCAATTTTAATTGTTTATCACACAATATTATTTAATACGTCTAAATAAAGTGAACTTAAATATTAATACCAATTAATAAGTTAATTATTTTATGACAATGCACCAAATAGCGCCAGCACTGGAAATTGTACGGATAGTTACATTCAAAATTTATGTTAATTAAGGAGGGTAACATTTATGAACGGCTGCATAATGTTTCTTTAAATTTTTGCCATCAAACAACCTTCTGCCACAAATTGTGCACTCAAAAATTTTCTTCGTCTGTAATAAGTCAGAGCGGTGGAACCTTACGGTGTGATCGTACAAGCTTGACCTATTCCGTAAACATTTTCCACATTGAGAGCATTTAAAAGCTTCAGGGCCCAACTTTTCATCCTTGTGACTTTTGATATGTTTATTTAAATGGGCCCGACTTCTAAACGTACTTCCACACTCCTCGCAAACGAAAGGTCGATTTGCCGTATGGGTAAGTTTGTGTGTTTCTAAATGGCATTTGTGTTTATATCTCATTGGACATTTGTCGCAAGCGTGAGGCTTCTCAATGTTGTGATGTCTTTCAATGTGTTCGTCCAAGTATTTTTGAAGTAGAAACTCTTTTGCGCACTGCGGACACTTAAAAATAAAAGTGCTTTCGTGAGCTTCCAAATGTAGTTGAAGTTTTTCCTTTGAGAGAAACAGTTTTGGGCATTTGTCACACGGGAACTTTTCTTTAGGTTTGGTATGAGTTAAGAAATGTTTGTCATAATATTCTATCAAGATTACTTTTCCACATATTTCGCATGGTTTTCTTTGCCCGTCTTTCTCCATTTCGCTAATGTGTATTCGGCGATGGTGTATAAGTAGACTAGCCATTCTTGTCATCTCTTTTCCGCATATTTTGCATTTGTGAAGACGATTTCTTAGGTGGGCTTTCCGATGTTGTCTCATTCCTGTTTGGCTGCCTAGCACTTTTCCGCAAATTTCACACGGCATAAATCGATCTGGTCTGTGCATCCAGCTATGCTTTCGCAAATTTTGATAATTTGTAAATTCTTTATTGCACTCTGGACATTTTATAACTTTGTTTTCGGAACTATTCTCATGATACTTAATTTTCTTTGTAGATTTTGAACGACGAGGAATACTTTTCCTTTGACGATCTCCTAAAATATTTTTCGGAAAAATTAATATTTCTGCAATCACATTCAAGAAAGACATAATTAACCAGGTTTTAAAATATACTGACCACTTTTGGGTAATTCTGAATCCTTAAGTTTTTCTAATTTTATAACCAGTCGCTTTCCGGGAGGACCCGTCCCAGAATTTATTTCTACAGGTATTGGTATTGGCCCACGTGTTTCCGTTTCAGGATGGAATTTCTCCTCAGCTTCTTCATCAGAATCAGCATGTAAATCGTTATCAAAGAGAAAACTATTAAAAACTTCATCGTCACTGCTCTGACGATTTTCTTGTGAATGTGAAATACTTTCTCCTATGCAAGATTTTGAATCCGTTTTAAAACGGAAATCTTTGGCCTTCTTAATTAGAGAATCTTGATGGAGGAGACTTTCGAAATCCAGAAATGATTTGTATAATTGTACTAACAAGTTTGCACATTTACTACACAATGAAACTTGAAAAGATTCCTCTTCATTTCTGAACTTCTTGTCCACTTCATGACATAAATGGGCAAATAGACTATTCCAGTTGATTTCATAGATACGGGTTAGGGCATCCGATACTTTTATGACGCTAGATTCTGTTTCTTTGGTAGCCAAAGATGTTTCGATTTCTGTATAATTGTTTTCTGCGTCTCCATCATAATTCTTCTTACAGTTAGCGCAATCTGCTGTCAATTCCATTTCGGTACTGCACAAAATTAATCAAAAATGAATTTACGAACTAATTTTTATTTTTCTAAAGCTTCAGTTCAATGCAAATCAAAAATCGTGTTAGGTCAAATTGTGGCATCACTAAACAACATATTGCTATCCCTGATAATAACATAATTAACTACTATAGGCATTTTACAACATGTCCTCAGTTCATGCTGAAAAATGAGTGAGCAACTAAATTCCCCAAACAACGAAATAATGCGTAGCGCATTATAAGACGCTATGTGGCTATTGTACAGTACATGATTACGTGATTCTAATCAGTTTACCACGAAAATAAGCATAAACGCCCACGTTACTAATTTCCTAAAGACAACAATATTTATTTTTTACGGTAAAATTGTATTGATACTTGATACTAAGAGGAACGAACATATAAAATCCCCTTGAAAAAATTATGTTGGGGCCGTATGAACAATTTGTTATGTAAACAGTAAGTATTCAAAATTAATATTTGAAAATTTATAGCAAGATGATTCTCATTCTACGAGAAGACATTTTTAACAACAAAATTAAGATAACATAAGTCTGAATTCTAGAAAACGATCATATTACTATGTAGAAGTACGCAATTTTCGTACCGTAACAGCAGGATAGATACACACTTAAGTATTAATTTCATTCTCATAGATAAGCGTGCATACAAATGATATGAACTATTTTTTTGAAGAACCAAATCCTGAGAAGCCCATTACTGCAGCCATTTCGGGGTCCAGATCCCCAGCATCTTCGGAAGTTGATGCTTCGACAGCTTTTCGTTTCCGTTGCAATCTTTTGTCTTTTTTATATTCTTTTACTCTGTCTTCCTCTTCCTGGAGCTCCTGGATTCTTTTGTCCAAGTCATATTTCTTTTTTTGTTCACTAAGTTTCTGCTTGTTGGCTTCAAACCGCAGTTTAACTTGGTCCAATGTTGATCTCTCAATTCTCATCGACATCCCTAAATTGCGTTGATGTTTTTTCCCGTTAATATGATCCAGAAAGTTGATAGAGTCTTTCACTACACAATCGCAAACATTGCAAAAATATCCTCCCGCTTGGGATGCTGGAGTATTTTTTGTAATCACAGTAGATTTCCCAAGACGAGAGTCAAGGTCAACTCTGTAGTCTCGTTGTTTCAGAAGTTCTCGTCTTTTGGTGGGCGCCCCATCCTCCGCTTCTCCACCGTCTTCATCTGCCAATCTCTTAGCTGCGATCTTTTCGAATTCGTCTAAATCCCATTTTCTTCTGTGGTCAGGAGCTTCATTGGGTGTTGCCATTTTTTCCAGCTGTGACTTGATTGAGATTTAAATGTCTGAAAGTAGGAAACCCTAAAAATAACTGTTTCTGTGGTTTACCTCTTTCCGAAACGAAAAGCTATTTTCTCTGGATTTAATTATAACTCATTGGAATGGTTTTATGTTAGGGCACGCCAAAAGGGATTCGCCTTTATCCTTACTAGTGGGTGAACCTGATAGCACTAATAACCACCATTTTTACAGAAGATGCACTCGTTTTTATTGTTAATATTATTTTCTAATATACCTATTTACTGCCACAAGCAACGCTGAACACTATTTTTCAGTATAATAACTAATAATTGAAAGTTGAAAGATTGTATTAATATAACAGTTGACAGTCAGTGGGTAATCCGTTTGTGACGTTGTCACAGCTGACAGCCTCTGGGACTTTCTGATCCTGACCCTACACCCTAGATTACCCACTGTCTGTCCCACTGGCAGCGCAAAAATCGAGGTTTCATCTCTACGATCTAAAAGTTTGTAAACTTACTGAATCTTGGTAGTATAAGAAAATACGCCCGATAACGTGATGTCAAAGCTTTCGTTCGTAAAACAACCGGATCTGAAATTCAAAACAAGAACAACAAAAGTAAAATATTAGTTGTTAGTAAATTAAGTTATGGGTAAAACACACTTTTCTTTGTTTTTTAGTGTTCTAAACGACTGCAACGAAACAATATCATTTAGTTAACAGGTAGTATTTACCTTATTTTAAGTGCAAACCGTGCAAACAGTTCCAATTCAAAAAACAATCCAAAATAGATAGTCTGAGCTGACACGCTGACAGATCGACAGCTGAGGACCAAAATCTTGGTTGCAGTAAGACTTGCCGCCTTTGCATTTTTAATGGTTGCGAGTGCGAGTATTAGCGTTATTGGAATAGAAAGCAACAAAGACCCTTAAATCCAACGCTCACACTCCAACAAATATTCTGTACAGACTAAGGACACGCAGTACCCCTAACAAATACAATACATGTGTTTTCCTACTCCATCAAATCATGGCGAACTCAATTGAAATTCGATCAATCCGAATGAATGAGCCACATAAATTAAGCTAACTATCAGGAAAGGACACTTGATTTTGTTTTTTGTAAAGTTCGAACTACAAGATGACAAAAAGTTTGTTTTAGAAAATAAATCAGAAAAAATTTTGCTGGAAAACTGGAATTTTCTTCTGACTCAATTAAAAGCTAATTAAAAAATCAGGGAATCATGAGTTCGAGCAAGACCTTAAAGACATCTCCAGAAAAGAACTCGATGTTTTTCGATCATTTATTATTTAGTTAGGCAAGATATATCCTGAAATGACAATGACATCTTCTCGCGAATTTGCTTCCACTGGAGGCTACCCTTAACAACAAAATGCAAAATCACCCTACAAACAGGGGCGATATTGATATTTTGCTGCGATGGGTCATATGAACTAAAACGAAAGAACATTTTATTTAGAGTAAAACTGTTACCATGTACACTCTACATTCTAAAGGTTTATATCTAACAGTATTATTTAGCTATGAAACATAAGTCCAATATGCAAAAAATAAAAACGTCAATAACAGTTAAACTTAATGATGAATCCAGGAAAGGGGTTTGTCGCGTTTAAAATGTCCATATCCTCTGAATTTTGAAGTTGAAAACGTATTTACTTACTGTCTACTTAATATTGCACCTGTGTAAAGTAAACACTTTATCTGTGCCATTAAAAGAATACTAAGCACCAATAATTCTTTGGTTTTATTCTACTCAAGGTGAATTGAAGGTTATATGATTTAAAATGTAGTGAATTTTGTGTAAAACATTGAAGTAGCATTCATTGTATTCATTTACAAATATAAAATAATGGTTTCGATACTGATAAAAAGTGCAGTTATTGTTTCGCAAATATTTTTAAGTCGCACTTTTAGCAATAGTGGCTGTAGAGGAAAGTGGCCTAACTTTCATGTAATGAACTGTAATAAGTTTCTTCTGCTTTCCTAAATGAATGTTTAGATTTTGGGACTTTTGAGATACTTTGAAGAAGCAGAATTCAAAAATGTTGATTGCAAGAGCTACAGCAATCATAATTGCATAAATAATACAAGGACCAGAGATGACTTCCATTTGAATAGGTACAGGGCATTTTGAAACGCTGTTTTCCAAATCACTCTCATAATGGTTAACGAAATCGACAACGTTTTTAACTTTGCTTTTAGTATTAGACTCTTGGTAAAAATCGCGAATATTTTCCCGGACGATGAATTTTTTATAATGGTCAGACCATTTGGTATAAATTCCAGACTGGTATAATCTTCCTAATTTTCTTTTTAAAGTTTCATAAGCGAAATTTCTTTCTACTATCCAAGGAACTCTGATCATGAAAATATTTACTTGAGGTCCTTTTTTAATTAAATAATTTGTGGTGACCTTGAACAATCTTCCAACATTTTCCGCATCTTTTTGGCTATTTATCAATGCAAATTTAGCAGGAAATTTTAGATTACCAGCATCCGTTTCAATAGCCGATTTATTATTAAGATGCACACCGAAAATACTAATTTTTTTCGGAACGAAAACAACACTTGCGTTTAGTTTGTCAAAATATTTCGGATAAATTTTACTGTGCATCATTTCTTTAAGGAAAATTTCTTTTAGTGTGGATTTAGAACTATTATCCGTTCCGATTTTCAGTTGGAAAAATGATGTGGTAGCTATAAATATCCCGCTTTCAACTAATTCTTCGAGATTTCCAGGAACATAAATTTCACTCGGTGAAATTAAGAAAGAAAATAAAAATCCTTTGTACAGTTCACTAAGAACTATTGATGCTAAAGACCAAACGACAAGTACAATGTTAATTTTGAAGGTTTTTCGTGACCACAATGATGTATTTTGTTCCAAGGCCATTGCAAAGACGTCGAGCATTATCCTTGCTGTTTTTCCTTTAAAAAGTAGGATTAAAACTATTGTAACCAGGAACCAAAAGGTTAATATCATCCGCCAAATAAAACCATCGAAGGGTTTTTTCAAAGCGGAAAAATTATTTAACACGGCTGTTGGATTAACAACAATGGAAAATTCATAGCTAGTAAATTCTTCAGCAGATGAAAGCCAAGCATATTTTTTACCTTTGGTATTTTTAAAGTAACTGTTAAGGGTGCTTGGCCGGAATATATTGTTGTTAACGATGACGTTGTACCAGCGAGATGACCGATTGTAATTCCTCGAACCAACATCAATAGAGAAATTTAGGGTGGATGACAACAAGCTGTAAGCACAATAAATTTCTGGCGGTACAGATTTCAAGTTGAGAAAATTGCAGAATTTTAAAGCGGCTTTGAGAACCGGAAGAACGTCATTATTCCACAATTTCACGATTTCTAGACGGATTCGTTGACCTTGAAATTGTTTTATAGGAGTCTGAGAAAATTTGGAAAAATCTTGAAACCGGTTTTCTTTGGGACACTCGATGCATACAAATTTTACGTTTGACTTAAAAATATCCGAGTTTTTCTCAGGAAGTCCAGGAAGTAAAATAAACTTACTAGTAACACTAAGGTGCTGTAAACTATTGAAGAAATTTTCCCGGAAGAAAAACAAAGTTTTACTTCCCGAGAAAATTTTTAAGTTTTCAATTAATATGATACGATCTGGATTTTCACCTTGCAACATAATTTTTTGTACATGTCCGTAAACGACTTCATGGTTTAAAATTTCAGATAAGAGAAACAATTTAGTGGAACATCCGAGAAACTTAGTTTGAAGAAATTTTGAACCTAGATTTTGAGTCTCTGTAGCATTAACTATTCTTGGAGCGGATTCAAGAACCCAAGGTGTTAATTTTTCATCCTTAACATTACAGCTTCCAATTAACCTGAGAAAACTATCAAGTTTGTTGTTGCTGAGGGAATCATAAACAAATCCAAGAATGCAAGACTTTTTTAATAGGAAATCCAATGAAACGATTGACAGATTGACAAATTTTATTTGAGCTTGAAGAATCACAAAAAATAAAATCATGGTAATAGAATTAATGAATTTAGAATTAAACATTGTTTTAAGTATTAAAAAAATTGGCGGCTTAACTATCTATTTAACCACGCCTACAAAAAATATTTTAATATGTGAAGAAGTTATTGGAGAGTAATGCTGCGTTTTAGGAAATGGGTGAAAGTTTTCTTCTTTATGGTTTACTAAAGACAAAATGGTAATTGAGTAAACCATCATATTAACTAAATATCAAATTCCCACTTTTGTTATGAAGATGAACTTGAAAATGTGACTATTGTAATATGTATTATCAATTCTTTAAGAAAAAACCATCCCATCGTCTCAAGACGACTTGAGAATAGACCAAGAGCAGCAGGCGTCCTTTAGATATCTTAAAGACATACTAATATCCACTTGTCCATAATTTTTAAGACGTGCTCAACTTAGGACGAATTTAAAAGGAATATAAGACGAATTTCTAATGATCACCTTAACAATTTTCTAAAATCTATAATTTATTGAAAGTGGTCACTGATCAGTCTAAGACCATAATAAAAATAAGTCTTAAAGACCATTTGAAGACCAAAATTGCTAGTAAGGATTCTATTGTGTTAATCTAACACTATATCCTGTATCTGTATATATAAGAGACACAGGAATTTCAATTGACATTTTTGGATGATATTTTGACGCTTTCGAGAAATTCATTCTTTTGCCAAAAATATTTGTTTTGTCTTATTTAAAACGGTCTTTGCACAAATCTATTTTGGTCAAAGTATTTGTCACCGCTTTTGCTCCTGCTTATATTTGAATAATTAAATGGTAAGTAAACAAAGAACTTATTTTTTGACATTGGATATTAAAAGAGGATGCTCAACAGCACACTTTTATTTTACTAGGTTAAATAAAAGAACAAAATCAATATATTGACATTTCATTCTATTCAAGGGGAGTAGATTTACTGCGAGGCACTAACATATAGACATTTCAATTATGGACCAATATCATATTTTGTGTATACCAAGAATAAGCTTTACATTATAGACGCAAAAGTTTTAATTCATTTCAATAATTTGAATTCAATTTAATAATTTGCAATTTTCTGCTAATATTTATTTTTGAATGATTATATTTTATTGCTATATGAACAGAGTTGCCAATGCATTGAGTATTTTTCCTAGAAATATAATATTCACACATAAGTATTTGTGTACAGCCTTTGTGCGTCTAATTCGAATTGCATTTTTATGGTTTTTGGATATTGTTTTGGTAAATGAATAAAGTTATGGTAAAATAAGTCTAAAAATGATGCAAAGTAAGTTTTTATATAGTACCAATAAATATAAGCCATTTTGAAATACTACGTGCTACCCTTTTGATAACTTAATTTAGGAAAAATCAATTGTATTGTCGTGGAGATGATGTGTATATTTTGAGAAAGCACACTGGAGGACATGCACATTTATTTGACTTGCTATACGTGGACGACCCAACTTTGGGACACAATGTCACTGTTATCGAATATGTGAATAAATTAAAATGATATGATAAGTAATGACGGAGTATTGACGAAAACAGTTTAAAAGCATTGGTGGAATGGGAAACATTATTTCTTTTGCACTGTTCAAGGTTTCCGAAGAGTACCCTTTGAGCTTCGGATCTCATTATATTGCATTTAGTGATATATGGGATCCATAGATACTTGCATTTTATGACAAAGTAGAATATATTTTGCTACATTATTCATGACATGACAAGTAATTCTTTTGAGAATGTTGTACTGTTACGGAACCCATTTCACAAAAATTAACTCGCAAAATTTTTGCTTCATTATAAAATGGTATTGGAAAAGTACATAATTATAGGTAATTAATTATTTGTTTCAGGACTATTTACTCTTATACCCAAAGTTCAAAGCCTACATAACCAGTAAGATGGACAAATGTGAACCTCAGATCTAAGGCATGAAACTTTTCGAGTTTATATTTTCAAATATTGTTTCACTCCCTTTTGCCTTCAGTCAATCTTTATTCCAATGACCATTGAACGTGTTAATAATTTCATTAATTTCGAATAATAAAACTAAAGCATTCGCGTTAAAATATGATTACTGGTGTTAATGATATTAAATAATAATTAAATTAAGGTAAAAAGCTCAAAGTATCTTTGTGCCAGGAATAAATCTGCAGATTGTTGATTATTATGCATTGTTAACTGTTTTGAGTTACTTATTATGTTTATTCATTTAAACGGTTTCCTTGGCCTAGTATTGGCTATTGGTAACTAATAACTACACTGTCATAAAACTTAGGTTGCCAATTAATTTCTAGAATTAAATCTTGTCATCATAAGACATTACAATTAGTGGCAGATAGTAAGTCATAAGATAATTACATAAGCTAAAAAATTAGTATACAAACTGAATATTACATGAATTGGCATTTCATTTCTTGTTGATTAAGTAAGTGCGTTTTTAAGTTTCGTTTAAAAATCATTAGTGAATTAGAAATACGTATTTCATACGATATTATACCATATTATATTTTTACTGATCAGAAAGACATTTATTATAATAATTGGTTTGCCTAACATGCACAAGAGTTTTACATTATACCTTAAGCCTAAGTAAGTGAATTAAAATTTTCAAATAAAATATAATTGGGAAAGCATTTAGAGCAATTAGAGGACAAGTAAAACAAAATAGGTAACCTGTCAATATTTTGCAAAAAGTTTACAAAACTGGCTTTTGGCCCCAACTGCTACAAGTTGGTACCTGTTTGCCGTTTGGGTGGATTTAATTATAGATCGTAGTATGCTAGCTATGGTTGCATTTAGTGCTGGGGGCAGAAGTTGCTCATGAGAGCATGTGCTTATCAAATTAAATTGGTAGGCAAACTAAACATGCGATTATTTAATACATTATCCATTGCATTGTATTTGTGAATAGTATTGGCAAACTTTATTTACCAAACCATTTACTTAATGTAGTCTCTCTAAGCCAAGCATTCTGCTTCACAACAGTTAGCCAAGAGATATAGCTGTTTTATATGCAAATTGTTTGGACCTTGACTATACTATATCAGAATATATCATGGCTACGATGTTATAAAGCCTACCCGTAGGTGCTCTGCATTATATCTCTCTCACATGCAGAATAGTATAGCCAGCACTCACTTTTTATATAATAAAATCTGCCAAAAATGTAAGGGCATCTTGTTTCGTTTAGCCTTGAACAGAATCTTACAATTAGTAACAGACTTTTCTTATCCAGCTGGCTTTCTGGTCATTCTTACTGGATTTCAGCTCAACAAATTTTACATTCCCTCCCAAATAGTTATGCTTTGTCAGTGAAAACTTCAGCACTGCAGTAGGCCTTACTTAAACTCAGTATGCGCATAATTGTTGCATGAACATATACTTAACAATATTGTTTACAGTACAGTTGCATCAGTTGACAGTTAATAAGGGCCATTTGTTATTTTGCATATTATCTAAATATATTGATTTAGTTCATTGTTTAACATACAGTGATCAATATATTATCTCTGAGAAAATGATTTCCGAACTCTTTTCTACAATTTTGTGTATTTTAATGCTCGGTGTACTCCGTTCATTTTATTACAGGCGACGACCTAAAGGCTTTCCACCAGGTTAGGCAGATGGTCACCATGTTTCGAAACAAAACACTAAAAATAATTCTACAAGTTACAAGGGTGATGAGTTATATTTTGCTTCTACATTCTAGGACCTGTAAGTTTGCCAGTAATCGGAAACCTGATTCAAGTAGGAATGGAGCCTTACAACAGTGTCTTCAAAATGAGAGAAAAGTATGGAGATGTTATTGGAATCGATTTGGGATCCCGGAGGTATGCTTTACTAATATGATTATTGGCGATCATTAACGCGATCGCGATCAATTTCAATCTTTTCACCGTTTAAAAATGTTTGGTTTGAAAATTAGCTTACAATCGAATTTCAAAATTAAACTTACATAATCTCAGGCTAAGGTATACTGGGTGTGGGTGTTACCGGTAAAAACGGTAATAAGTCATTACCAGTAATGCCTAGGCAAAAACGGTAATGTTTCTAAAATTTCAGTTTTTGGGTCAAATCATTAATACGACAAATTTTAAATAAATATTGAATTTACCAGTTTGATTAAGCAGTTAACGGGGAATCAGAAAAGTGTCACTTCAACCCTCTGCTATGATAAATGGCTATTTTACAACCATTTGAATTTTAAATTTCAAAGGACTGTAGTATCGCCATTTTTTATGGTACAGAGCTAAAACGACACTTTTCTGATTCCCCGTTAACTGCTTAATCAAACTGGTAGATTCAATATTTATTTAAAATTTGTCGTATTAATGTTTTGACCCAAAAACTGAAATTACTGTTTTTGCCTAGCCATTGCATTACCGGTAATGTCTGATTACGGTATTTGAAATATTAAGGAGTAGGTTTGTGTAATTTGTGTTAGTGAACATTTGGCTTTGTAAATGAATGAATGGGCAGCAAGTTTCTTTTAAAGAAACACAATCACAATTTAGTACTGGAAAATTTCATTTTATGTTTCATATTTCTTTTAATGTTACATCTTTGAAGGTTCCAATGTTTTTAGTGCAACAAAACATAATTAATAAATTAATACATAAATAATTTATTTTGTAGAACAATTTTCATCAATGAATACAAACTTCTTAAGGAAGCGTTCAGTATGCCTGAATTCAGTGGGCGCGCCCCTTTTGATCAGCTCGTGGAGCCGAAATCCGGACTTCAACGAGGTCCCTTATGCTTATTTAATTTTTATAATAAATATTATTACTATTAAAGTTACATTTCTTCCCCATTTTTATATTACATTCGTTTTCTTTTTCAGGATTGGGGTTTACTTCGGGACAAACTTGGTCTGAGCAACGTCGATTTACATTTTCATACATTCAGTCGGAATTGCGTAATGGTGATACCTTGGAAAATTATTTGAAGGGTGAAATTGCAATAGTAATTGAGGAGTTGAAAAAAAGTAGTGGAACTGCCGTTAATACGAGATATGTATTCAATATCCCTAGTATAAATTCTTTATGGTTAATGCTGGCTGGGAAAAGATACTCCATTAAGGATCCTTCTTTCACAAAAGTGATAAAACACTCGTCAGCGTAAATAAAATTATTTACTTTAGTGACATTATGTTTTATCCGACAGTTATCGACCAATTAGTAGCCCAAAGCCGCAGTAGTGCCCCAGGGGCCATTATTGTTTTTATTTATATTTCTCTGACAAAATTAAGATACTTTAGTTTCCTCTTTGAATCTGTCTCGTTAAACACGAGGCTTTAAAACGAGAATGAATCTGGCATACTAATTCGCCGATTACGTTATAATATAATAATATATAATTTCCTTTCCATAATTGTTTTTTATTTACTTTCAAATGCAAATTATTGTACACATTTTTAGGATCTCAACATCCTTTGTCTCCCAAGGGATTCATTTCTTTTTCCCAGATGCTTCAAAAACATGGCCAAAGCTGTCCGGTGTGCAAACTTTTAAAACGCATTTGGAGGCCCTCCTTGGTTTTATGTCGAATATTATAGAAGAACATAAAGTTGCACTCAAAGATGGAATTTGTAGAGACTTCGTGGATTCGTACATTGAAAAAATTGAAAAGACTACAGATGTAAATTCTACATTTTATGGAGAAACGGGAGGTGAGAACAACTTAATTATAATATTAAGAGCAGAATACAGATCCTTGTAATCTAGCACTAAACTAAAACACCTTAAGTATATAAAACTTACAGTATATCCAGAAATCCGAAAAATGTATTGATTTGAATTTTTGGGACAATGATAGTACGTAAATAAGTATTACATACCTTTAAGGGTGACTGGAAGGCTTTTCGGGGAAAATTTGCAGGTCACCGGAGCACGTGGAATAAAAATGGTAGACATGTTAAGAATTTCCAGCTTTTTCTGTAGGGGTTATGTTTGCCCGTTTTTCGTAAAAAAAAATCTAGCATCAACAGTTAATTTTTGAAAAAGAGGAGTCTGGGATAGGGATTTACATGTAATTGACACTTTGACCATATTTTTTACTACTTTTCGCTCCGA
>JAQFYC010004390.1:0-17349 GCA_034694165.1 Tomocerus mixtus | reverse complement strand
TTCAAATAGAGTGCACTTATGACAGTACGTGGACAAACGGATCCATAATTGGTGGTTTGTCTACTGCTGAGGAGATGTGCAATGCATTTATGTGGTTCTACCCGGATAATGGCTTAGAAGTTTGCAGCAGTGAAATCCCTCCCGGCCGCATTCTTGATATTTTTGGAATTGATGATATAAGTGGAAGGTACTACAGCAATTATTTACTAGCTTTTATGTACATTATCAGTATTAGATTTATTTTTGCCTACCTAATCGTTGTTGTACCAATAATATTGCATTTACGCTTACATTTGATCATTATAGTTGTTCTAGTAAATTTATCCACTAAAAAACTGAGCTTTCTGGTGTACTTATGAAAAATAACACTTATGTATTTCATATTTTGTGACTAATTCTATACATTTTAATACAGTTTCCTAGAAGATCCCATTGTGACAGCACCAGCTAACATGGCAAATAAACACTATTCTGAAGTTCTCGACACAATGGTTGATTGGACTCAGGAATTCCGTGCCCAGTTGCAGCAGGAGGTACGCTACAGTGATCACAATGATGTGTGCATCCGGCATAGTATGCTTGTTTACCCAACAAATGAGGATTTCACAAAATATCCCGAAATGGCGGAACCGTATGCTAAAGTTGACGAATGTGCCTCAAGAGTTAAAGAACCAAATTCTGCACCAGCTTATCCATCGTTAAATATTTGGACTTTGGGATGCTTTGTTATCGCTTATTATACATTTTGACAACTTTGTGGCTGATTTAGACTATGAATATAATAAACTGTATTACATAGGCTACATACAAATAAAATAGTGAATTACT
This sequence comes from Tomocerus mixtus, assembly GCA_034694165.1. Classification (NCBI taxonomy): domain Eukaryota; kingdom Metazoa; phylum Arthropoda; class Collembola; order Entomobryomorpha; family Tomoceridae; genus Tomocerus; species Tomocerus mixtus. The sequence continues at coordinate 16,521 of JAQFYC010004390.1, read as the reverse complement.
GCATGAGCACTTGTTCAACTGTAATATGTACAAACACTTTCTATTCATATATTGATGCAGTGGTAATAATCATAAATTGGAATACGTTTTGCTATGCCTGATTTTGATAATAAAATTATACAACGTAGACTACGTTACAACCCCTGTCCTGCACAGGCAGATTACAAATTAAGAAGTAAATTGTTATTACATGAAGTTAATACGCATTTTGTAGCACAGACATAAGTAAGTACCTAGTGTAGGCCGAGCTGTGTGTTTAGCAAGTACTTTAAAAATAAAAAATGTTCCAAAGTTAATGATTACTTTTGAATTACAATGGCATCATAAATTGCATCATTGAAGCATTTGTGTTAACAGTGTGATGTTAATATTTGCAAAAACACGCCAACCAGACTCAGTAGTTAATTCGCAATAGAAAATTAAATATACTATGACAAGTATTCTGGAAAGTAATGCAAAAGTTAACATATTGTATCTTAGGATACGATGTTGCTATCTTGTGGCCTGCCACTCTTGTTTAGTTGTCCTTAGCTGCATTGTATTGTAAAAATAATGTAGACGCCAATAAAATGACTTACGTCTTCCAAAAATAATCAACTGGGGAATCGCTTATTGTGCCAAGCAAATACATGTTGTGTTGGAATAATAAAATAAGTAATAACGTAATATGTACGTTAGTATATTAATGAGTAATGTGTTGTTGCTTTAAGTCACGTAAGCATTAAGAACAAAATATTATGTATAAGTACGTGATATTTTGTGTAACTGCAAGCTAAGCAAAGTTACAAACGTTTTTGTGATGACTAAGAAATATTTAGTGTAACTACAAGATAAGTAGTTCATGTTCATGTAGTTAAGATGTAAAGAATTAAAAGGATGCAAGTTCAACTACACACACGTGTAGATTGAATCATAGTTGACAATTTCTAACCTATATAAAGGAAGTCGAATAATAAAAGTCAATGAAGCTGAGATAATTGAGCTGAGACTATCTAACGATTAAGAACTCAACGCATTAAAGTTTCAGATAACATAACATGTTGAAATACCATAAAGGTTTATTACGTGGATTCAGACTTATATGCGTAGTCAGGCACATGGACCCAACAGAACCCCCATTGCAATTGCCTGGACTTAAAAAGCCACATTCGCATTCTTTCAATTTTTGCATATTAAGTTGTAAAAGTCTTTATGGGAACGATTTGTCTGTCTGTTTGTCTGTCGTCTGTCAGTGTGATAATTGTTTAACGGTTCAACGTTTTTGAATTCTGTTTTCCGTAGTCAATACAAGGATGTTTACCCCAGATTTCTTGGGACATTGTGAAATTCAACTATTTATAATAACCTTATAGCAGATCCACTATTTTTAATTCCATTTTCAATATTGAATACTACATATACACGTGAGTCTCAGAATGTCCCAATTTATCAGTACGTATTATGCTTCACAACTATATTATCCAATTTATCAATGGTTTATTTATTATGTAGCTTGTAACTAAAATTGCATTTTCATATGAGCGCCATTTTATAATAAAGCAATTTTATCACAGTTAGATCATTTAAAAAATATCTTAAATCATAAAAAAATATGACGCTTAGCCTTTGTCGGTCGTCGGTAGCTATTTTCCAACTTGGATAATATAATCTATGCAACTGATAAAAGTGGCATTATAATTCGACTTTTAATACAATGGTAACCGACATTATCTGATTTTGAGATTTACAATACATTTATTTAATTTTTTGCACATTTACTTATGTAGCAAAAACGAACAAACAATATTTAACTGCACAATGTAGAGATAACCGTACATTAACTAACATTATGCAAAATAGCGCATTAAAATATAATACATTTTATTACATACATGTATATAACTATATAAATATATGTATCACTATGCAATAAAACCGTAAAATAGATTGAAAGTTATGCCAGTAATCGATATGTGATAATTTGATATACATTGAGCATTAACGCTAAATACAGTTCAGTTAGCAATTCTGTTCGTCAGAAGGAGTAGAAAGTGTCGTTTAATTCTTTTTCAAGCAAAATGCAGAAATTCTTATGTCTTTGTCCATTTCTCTTTGTTTTAATTGCAGCTAATTCCTTACCAATTGGCCAAAACAGTTTAGGCAAAAGAGTGGAAACACTAGACAGAAATGGAAAATTTGTGGTTAGTTGGGAGGCATTTACAGATGTTCAGACAATTTATTTCAATGTAACAGTGGAGACACAAGGTTTCGTTGGATTTGGAATTTCCCCAGTTGGGGGAATGACAGCAGCCGACATTGTCATTGGAGGCGTTCGTCCAGATGGTTCCTCTTATTTTGGGGTACCCACAGTGCTATTATATTCCCTTTCTTATGCATTTACATTTTTAGGAGATAAAAACTTTTGATTGACTTCTAAACAATTTAACATAACTAATATTTAATAATGTGCTAAAAGGTGGCAAAGCATTTTGTCATATTTGAGACAACTTACCAAAATTTTGAGCATACCTAATAATTTATAACGTGTGTAAACTGCTACAAAATAACAACTGCTCAATTTTTCAGTAAATATATCTCATTTGGTTATTTAGGATTACCATGGCATTAATAACTCTGCTCCAGTAATTGACGTCTCTCAGGATTGGACTTTGTTGTCTTATGATGAAACCGATACTCATACATCTTTAAATTTTGCTCGGCTTTGGAATACTTGTGATGAACAGGATGCGGCTATCGGGGTATGTACTAACACTTTTCATTATATTTTATATTTGAGAGACGATTAACAATTTTCTACTCGTTTCTACCTACATATGTATTACTTAATATTTTCATTTACAACCCGTATATGAAGCTAATTATTTTATATTTTGAGAATTGTCTGCTATACTATATAAATATGTAATTTAACGTGCCCAATTCCACAAAGAGAAGCTTAATACACTTCATTGTTCATAAAATATAATATTAGTAGCTATAGACATTCATTAAATCGCAAATAGTTGTAGTAGGAGCAGTGCGGATTTAAACTAAATCTGAATACCTACATAATAAAAATGTATATGTAATGTTGTTCTTTAATGGGCAGAATGACACAACAAATTTCATCTGGGCGTTTGGTGAGTCTGATACGATTGCCTATCATCAAGGTGACAGAGGAACCTTTGCAGTGAATCCACTTGACCCCGCTATGGTACCTTTTGATGCATCAGAGTAAGATTTTGTAAATACCTCTACTTGTAAACTGAAGTATTTGGATCCAAATGATTTAAAATTATCATTTGTAGATTTAAGTTGTGGAAAATGACAAAGGAGATGGTGATGCCCAAACAAAAGACGACGTATTGGTGTACTGTGCAGAAAAGCCCTGCCAATTTAACTGAAACGCATCATATTGTTGGGGTAACGTTTTGTGTGTATTTTTAATGCATCCATTTAAAATTTACCTTTATTCTTTACCCTCTGCATTTTTATGTTAATATTTTCAATAATCAATTTGCTAAGCAGTGTAAGTTTGTTTGGGCGAGGAGACAATTTACTAAGGAAGATGAAAATATTGGATAATAATCTAATTAATAAATATTGAATAAATTGTATTAGTTTCGGCCATTATTGGAGACAGACGAAGCCGCAAAATATGTTCACCATTTCATCGTTCATAAATGCAAAGCTCCAGCAGGCACAACTGCGGAAGCTTACTTTGAACCTTTCTTAAGTCAGAATGGCGGACACTGTTATACAGGGTCTTCTAGTGTCCCTTTGCAACACTGTACACATTACCTTTTCGTTTGGGCCGTTGGAGGAAAGGTATTTACAATTGTATTAGTTTTATTCCTCAAATTCATTATGACCTATTATATTGAAAACACGAAAATTATGTAGATGGTAACGTTCCCGGAATACGCCGGCTATCCTTTAGCAACGAATGGAAATCCTGACTATTACTTATTAGAGATTCATTACGACAATCCCAACGAAGATGAGAATATTCAGTTTGAAGCTGGCTTAGAATTATTTTACACTCCAAAACTAAGGTTATAATTGGTTAATGGGTCATTTATTACAATAAATTATATTTCTCTCAATTCTATGGGGATAAATATTCGTAATTACATATTTTAGGGAATATAATTCTGGAACTATTACTTCTGGACACGAAACCAGATTTTCAATTACAATTCCTCCAAAATCTACTAATTACACCATTGTTGGACACTGTAGCTCAAAATGCACTTCTGAAACTATTCCTCCGGAAGGAATAAAAATTTTCAATATACTTCTTCATTCACATTTGGCAGGTCGGTAACTCTGGAGCTTAACTATTTTAATGCATTTACGTAATAGATGGGCTCTCAAATGAGCAATCGACCTTATTCGTCCCCTACGTATTGTTTTATGTCTATTATGTAGCATTTTTTTGTTTGAATCAAGATAAGCATATCGTTGCATATAAAGCAGAAAAGGCTAATTTAATTAACTTTTTCCATAAGCTATACGTATAAAAGACAAACTTAACTTTTTCTATAGCATAAATACCTAAGCCATAGCAGCAATAACGTAATAAGTATACGATAATTGGAGCACGGCTTCTAGATTTACCATATACTTTCGTATTATTTCGCCATTAAGATATTTTATTTCGTCAAGAGTATAAAATGTTCCTAGTAATCGATAATCTAACTAACGTATTTATGTACTTTATTTTAAATTTAGCAACTTATTTAAATATGCAAAATTGATTTTAATCAGCAATATTTATGATCAGGCAGAAAATTGAAACTTCGGCATTTCAGAGATGGGGAAGAACTTCCATGGCTTGCAGCTGATAATAACTACAATTTTGATTACCAGCAGAATCGTCCCTTAGCTGAAGAAAGAACAATTTTGCCAGGGGACTCTATTACTTATGGTAATTTAAACTGGAGCCCAGTTCATCAAAACTCCATAGCTTAATTCTCTATCAATATATTAATACCTATTTATACTTTTATATAAATCTTGATAAAAATGGTAGTTCTAATACAATTTCGAAATCAATGTGCGCATGAATTAAAAAGTTTTGTTTTTTGTGGACCAAAAAGAATGTACTTACGATAGTATGTGGGCAAATGGTACCATTCTCGGTGGTCTATCTACTGCTGAAGAAATGTGCAATGCATTTATTTGGTTCTACCCGGATAATGGATTGGAAATTTGCAGCAGTGAAATTCCAAACCGCCGCATATTGGATTTTTTTGGAATTGAGCAAATACGTGGAAGGTAACTACTAAGCAAATTTTTACGATTTATTTTTGAAGTACTAAGAGTTATAGTAGTTACATCGATTATGTACTAATTGCGTGGCTAATCTACAATTAAATTAGCACTATTTAAGTAATTACTAAAAGGTACAAATAATATTTGCTTTTTTCATCTTTCACAACTACGTAATTCTATATTATGATTGATCACAGTACCATCGAAGATCCCATTGTGACAGCACCAGCTGAAATGGCAAATAAAAGTTATTCCGAAGTTCTTGACACAATGGTAGAATGGACGCAGGAGTTCCGTGCCCAATTTCAAGATTTGGTCCGATACGATGGTCACAATGATGTTTGCGTGCAGAGTGGTAGATTTGTTTACCCAGCAACTGGTGAATTGATAACATATCCAACAATAGGAGAGACATATACCCAAATTGACGAATGTTCCTCAAGTGTTCCTACTGCCACTACTGATGATACGCCAGCTACTACAGAACCAAATTCTGGACCTTCTTTCCCATCATCAAATATTTGGGTTTTATGGGGCTTTGTCATCACTTATTATACATTTTATTAACTTTGGACCTGATTTAGATTACGAGGTCAATAAATAAAGTAAGTTTTAGGACTAATCTGTTCAAACTAACTATAATTACAGGCATTTTATTGTTTATCTATCGACGCAAAGATAATTGAAGATACTTTTACTACACATGGAAGTTGTTTCTGTGATGTTGTTTATGTACATGCACCTACGATGTAGAGGATACATATTAAAGAAGGATTTTGATATGCCTGAAATTATCCTCACATTTGTGTACAAAATGTTTTCACTCGCTTATCCGTTCATGCAAAATCGGTATGATGTCATAAACTAGACGTATAATGACGAATCTCTGGAACCCATTCCATTCTTCATATTTTTCCAGCCATACTCCACTTGCCATAGATGCATACCTAGCTCAACTAATTTACAAATACGCTGGACCCGACTATATTAATCTATATCGGTGTGTTAATGGTGTCCATGAACATTGTGAACCTGTCCACAAATGTTGACGCAAAAGAAAAGACTTGCCCGAAAAAGCATTAAGTTGTATAGTAGAAAAATACTGACGACGCAGTATTTTTCAATGTAGCATTTATGATTAAATGTTGAAGTAATCTTTATAAATTTAACACCGCAGGTAATTTTCGATACTGCTTTATTTCAGTAAGTTAATTCCAAAGGTGCACCTGTGGTGTGGTATATTATGATGAAATATTTATCATTGTTGGTTCGAAAATTGTAAATTTGAATTTGTATTACAATAGTATATGATCGAGTTTCGCTTTAAAGGAAGGTGTCATACAAAAATTTTAATCTGCACTCATTATTTTCATTAATGACAATAGTATTATACAACTTCATCCTTATTCACACGTATAATTAATATAAATAGCGCATAATTATTAATGCTAATTAATTATAAATATACTTAAACATTACACAAATATTACCAATTTAGAAAATAACAGCATAATATATTTACATTCAAATTTAATAAAGCAGCGAAACAAATATTGCTCTACATAATATATCTAAAACTATTTACCAAAAAATAAAATAGGGCAACTTGTGTAGTCAGAACTTTCCATTGGATCTAAAGCATATGGTGGCCCATTCGTGGTTTTCACATAATATATTTTACGTGTGCTAAAAAAATAATGAAATCACTTGTTATTAATCAATGATAATTCAATACTTTCAATAGGTATAGAAACTTACCTATTATCTATTGTTGTACAAGCTCCCATTAGTGCAGTTTCAGTGCTATTACACTTTTGATCCTTAGCTTGCTTCAAATTAGAGCACCGTACTCCTCGGAACACATTACTTTGTGGAGGGTGTATTATAGTTTCTGCATATAACACATAGGAACGCCTATGACTGCATTGTGGACCGAAGAAATAGTCTGACTCATTGGTATGAATAACAGATATATTAACTATAGGACAGCCTGGTTGATGTCCGCCCCCATTAGGGTAAAAATCTGCATGGCCCACTTCTTCGTCCAAGCCAAGTTCAACGGTATAACCAAACTGGGGAATGAATTGGAGATCAGATATCGCAGTGTGAATGATATCCACAAAGTCAGCATCAGAATGGTCAATTCTCTCAAATCTACTCTTATCTTTGAATAGGGGACCAGCAGGATCAAGCCCTGTACACAATGTAATAAAATAAAAGGAATGAATGCTGTAATTGAGCGTCAACAGTGTTTTTAACTTATATGAGATTCCCACCCTGACGTTGTAGTGCAGTGCAGATAGCACACTCAGATAGAAACATTTGCCTCAATTTAACTAAACAGCCCTACTTTTAGTTTAATACTTAAATACTTGAAGAAGTGTTCACTCTCTAACAATAGGATTTAGGCCAACATAAGCTTTTAGGTCAACCTTTTTGAGCATAATATCAGTGTTCCGCCTATGGAGCTTATAAGCACAATGAGAAAATGCTAAATTAACCATTGATTGCACAATTGTTGCACAAGAATCAATATTATTGATTTAATAAGCATATTATTGATACTTATTATTATGAAAACGTAAATGTTCAAATTGTGCAATAATACCAGAAGTCTCAAAATGGATGCCATAGGGAGCTTATTAATTTGCACCCCTTGGGAGAGAGTTCACCCTGCTCACCCCCTGTGTCGATTGTGTCAATATTTCTGCATCATTGTAATTTAAAATAGGTCTTCGTTTTTAGAAAGCTATTTTTCCAAAAGCTCCAAAATTTGTACACCATGCAATTCATTTGTATGAGTTTTTTGCACTAAAGTAATTAAGTTAAATTTAACCTGTTATTCTTGGAAGTTTATTAGTTTTTTGAGTAAAGTCGAAGAAATATTTTCCGGTGAATCCAGAGGCATGCGCTCCTAAGCTATGGCCTATAACGTGAATATCTTTCAAGGCAACCTTGTTCTCTTCAATAAGAAATTGTAGCAATTCAGCATTTCGTCGGCCAACATATCTTACGAAAGCCACCGCAAGACTATAACAAGGTAAGAAATGAAGAACTCCAGGAAAATCCAATTGGGCCAATCCAGCTACCGCGCCCCAGTCCACGCCAATAACGTTAACGTCTGTACAATTCCCTTCAGGGCAGTATTCTTTAAAACCCCAAAATAAAAACTTGATTAAATATTATTTACTTAAAATAAAATAGCAGGATTACGTCGTAACACAGAAAAGAAATAATGCAAAAATTTTACAATTCAAGGAATCCAGGGAGGTTTCAAGGATGGACTTACGTTTTCTTAAGGGAGGAAGTAGTCCCTCAGTAGCATTGGACATAAATCCATGGGTGATCAATTTAACAGGAGCTCCATCAATAAATTTAGCATTTTTTAAACTTGTCACGTTATCAACAAATATTTCTACGCGGTCAGTGTTATTGTTACTGTAAATAATATAATTAATAATAATTGCAAATAATACGATTTTGCAACTATGTCACAATTTCAATAAGTATTAACGATATTTACCACAACATTTACATAAATAATAATTTTACAAATGATTTTTATCGATATAAAGGAGCTTATTGTCGGTCCGTCTGGCTATCAGGTTGCCCTTTATAACTCAAAAATAGTTTGAAATATTAACTTAAAATTATTTTCATAATTAACTTATGCTGATAATTGGGTCCCTTTGCATGAAATGTCTAATATCTCCTATAAAAATGAGGTCAGTAGACCGTACTCCTCGGAGTCGGCGCTATGACCACGCTCGCCAAGTATTAATTTGTGTAACATATTTTGGAAAAGCAGTTATAGTTGGAAAATTGCCACCTAAAGAATACCACCGTGCAATAAAATTAATCGGCCTCGCCCTTTACAAGTTTTGGTCTCGTACTACATTTAAAAAAATTAAAATCCCATAACTATCACAATTACTTTTACAATAGAAGATACTTTTCTACAAGGTTTTCCACGGTTTATTTGATTCTTATCATACATTCTAACGCTTTACGCGCATGCAATAAGCTAATTAAGTAGAGTCAGAAGCGCCATATTTACCATAATTCTACTGACTATTCACTTTTGTCAGCATGAAAAGCTAGCCACAGTATTTTCATGCACATAAGAAAAATTTGTCGTCCCTATTTTTCACACTGTAACAAATGTTTACGAACAAAAATTTTATTAAACGCCAAATTGATTAAAATACGATTTTAGTAAATTAAGCAACATTTTAATTAGGAGTAGCGTTGTGTAATTATAATCTGCAATTTCTATAGCAAAGGGCTCCTTAGGTCGTTTTGGTTATTTTCTCATGCAATGGCACCCATTTTTCACGCAGGAATAGTTTTTAGTTCTGATATGCGGAGATTTAATTTATAATGCCAAATACAGTAGATATCACGGTATATTATTGTAATAATAAAATTAATACTATTCTCAAATCTTTTCTACAGGAGCGTGTGTCTAACTAAGTTATCGGGTCCGATAACTTAGTTAGACACACGCAGTCCACTTATATTGGTAGGTGTTAAGAAAAAGGTGAAATAAAGCCATATAAAGGCAAAAATAGTATTACGATACCAGAAGGATTACTGATAAAAAAATTACCTTCTGAAATAGAAAAACTTCACATTGTCCTCTATAAAAATTGCTTCTATTGACGGTGTGTGATTACAATTTAGTAGGTTTCGCGTCCACTTGCCTTCATCGTTTGGCCACATAATTATGTTATTTGAACTATCTTCTTCTGGTTTGCATTCTTTGAAAACCCCATTCATTAATATTATATTATTTAGTAAGCATATTAATAAAATGTAAAACCATCACAGTTATAAATAATTTATGCTATTGTAGTACTGAAAAAATATGTAGGAGGCTAGTTACTTTTACGTATGGCCTTCCCCTCTCGCTTTCTTTTTGGACAACACAAATATTTAAATCCAGGGAAACCCTCGTTTTTGCAACCTTGTTTTATTACTGTTGACATTTCGCAAATATTTTTGTTGCTGATTTTATCTTCATATGATATGCAAGAGGACCATGAACAAGAAGGAACTGAAGGCGACCACGATCCTGATTTTAGAATTACGAAACTAAAAATTATTAATTTTAATTCTGAAGTGGGGGATACCATATTTGTAGACACGAATTTGGGCAAGGATTTTTATTTTAACTAGAGCTCTGCAAGATATTAATTCGACATAGTTATATATACAGGTTAGATTTTTCTACTGACACGACACACTTCTCTTTGTTACCACCACATGCTACGAAAACCATTTTCCAGGAAAATTGAGTTAATTCCACATCAACTATGAAGGGTTATGTATATTGAATATAATCGGCTGTTAATTACCCATTTAATGGTTATTACATGGATAGTTCCGTTCCTAACATGTGTCGTTTATACTGTTGTGCAGGTGTGATAAAATGTAATGAACATAATCTTTGTTAATTACCATAAATGTAACATGTACTTCATTATAATTAATCTTGATTAATTGATGTGTTTTTTTATACGTATAATAAATGATTAATTGAGTTGGTAGTGGTTTTGTATTCCAATTTTATTTAGCCCGATCGCCTCAAAACTCCGAATCCCATCGTTGGGTTGGAATACCAAAATTGGAATCCCTTATTCAATGACAATGGGCCCGCTTTTGTATTGTAGTGCCCTATATAACATTACATTTTGCAGATATCACCATCATAATACATAATACATAATATTACAAGCATGTTTCCATAAACCATTTCACAATCTAACAAAAGTCATCTGATAAAAAAAGTTTTAAGGTAAAGTAGTAATTAGTCGGCATCCGGTTTTGGTAATTGTGCTAAAATAAAGAGCTAAAATAAAATAAATAAAAATCTTATTAGTCAACATTAAAATTCGACCTACTTGATTTCTCGTATTGTTATTGTGCATAATAACATTTACAATGCAATTGGTAAACATTCCAACAAGATAAATTATTCAGAAACTTTATTTAGCGTACCATTGTCTCAATTATATTGAACATCACGCATCCCTTTTTTCAAAAGTCCTATATATTAATAGTATACATAACTTGGAACTCCTTGGATGTGTACATCCGTACGTGTTGCTTACTTTTATGAGACTTTTGCTAAAGTAATTCAGCTTAGGTTGGCAGACTTGATTTTGCCAACTGACACACTTCTTTTTGGCATCTCCACATGCTACTACATTCGATTTCCAGGTGCACCAATTCCATAAAAACGATAAAAAGTATGAATATATAATTGCTGAATATATAGTTTGTTAATTGTCCTTTTAATTACTACTACTGCATGTACACACAGATATTTAGATAAGTAGTTCCGTTCAGAGGATATGCAATTGGTAAATTGGTACAGTTATGCAGTCAATGCAGTCAATGCAGTCAGCAATAAAGTTAATTGGAGAATGAAATGTAAACGCAACAAAGATACAATATATAGTTGTATTAATGTTAGCTACGCAAGAACTGCAGTATGCAGTATATATTTATATAATATACAACAAATGATTAATTGAGTTGGTATTGGTTCTGTACCATAATTTAATTTAAGCTGATTATCTAACCCCTACTATGTAAATTTTGGCAAACCTATATTGACCGTTTGGCAAAAGCATTAAAAGAAGTTTAGAAATAATAAAAAATATCATAATAGTGTATATTAATTGAATACAGTAACTGAATATTTAATTTATTTGCCATTTTATAGATTAATTGACTGATATGACATTTGTTCATGATTTTTGACATATTTTTAATAAAATGTCTGCAATCTTAGCAATGTTGCTATCGTGTCTTTTGCCATCGTGACCGACTACCGATGTGAAGTGAAACAATAACAGACTAAAAATAAATTTTGACAATTTGGATTCTAGTAAAGGATAATAAAATGACATACACTTACATGGATTAGTTCTACATTGTTTCCGGAAGGCATTATATCGTGACTTAAAAGTTCACAATCATAAAATCAAGTTCTTCTATAAAAAAATGACACAGAATACTCCTCCTACACTACTCATTTTATGTCTGCGATTATTTCTGATAATATATAAATAAATATAAGAAAACACATATTAGAAGTGGTGATGGAGCATTTGAATTGAGATTATGAGATGCCAAATCTTCCATGATCACTTTTACTCGCAGTCAGCCTTATATAAATCGGCCAGGGTATCTTCCGATAGACTGTCCAATCCACCGGTTTTTTTCACTGCCTTTTTGTTTCTGTGGAAAAGCCACGACAGGTACATTAGTTTACTTATGGCAACCAATAATACCGAAACTAGTATTTTTGATTTAATGTCTGTAATTGTTTTCAAACATATTTGTTAGGTACTAAAAATATCAAATTAAACATTCGGACAATTTCTGATAAATGTTTTAAGACGTTCAAAACCAAAACAAATACACAAGAAAGACCTTTTCTTTGAAATCACTATATGCTTTATACTTTTCCCAAATTGAGTTTAAAGCTTGGTGTAATGTTATGCGATATAAACACGCTTCTGGACTTGTTCATTACAATGTAATGAGTAATATCAAAAATAATAATTAACATCATTTTTACCGGTTAATAAATTCCATGGCTCTCTGTTTCAATTTAGAAATGTTAAGTAGATCTGCCAAAGTCAGCACGCTGATACAGTTCTCTATTTTTATATTTGTGGCAATTACATTTTCACATTCAGTCTTCAGAAAACCAATATCGTATTTATCTGCTATTTTAATCAGATCAGCAGCTATATCTGGCATCAAAGGTGAAGTTCCACTAAACCAAAATATTCAAGTTGTGCTAAAACATTGTATGTTTTATAAGCAATACAAATTATGAATGTACAGATAGTAATTACCAAATTTAAAAAAAGAACTGTTTACCCGTATACATAGTCTAGCATAGCTTTAACAACGTTTTCATCGAAATCAGTTATTTTTACAATGTTCTCCTCTGATTCCAACATCTGATTTTGAAACATTGTTAAAAATACAGGGCTTCGACCTAAGTCAATTAAAAATGTTTAATAAATTGCTCGCATTTCTAAATAAATTCAATTAATTGTTGGAAACGGATTATATCTAATTAATTACAAGATAAAATCATTTTGTGAGCCTTAAAATTTTTGGTAGAGGTTGAGATGACGACATCAGAGAGGAGACCTGAACTCAGTGCAGTTCCTAAATCCTCGACTAGCTTCTCCTTTTGATCGATTTCTGTCAATATCCCATTATTCAGGAAGGGCATCTTTCCAGACCCAGTATTGTGAGTCAAACATCCATCAATCCAAATTTGGCAGGTTATTAACAATTTATCATCTTCAATAAATTCGGAGACGAAATCTCCACTTAAGATTTGAGACCCACAAGCGAGGGGAAGTGAGCTTTGAAAATCCTGAGCACTCCCTAAAATAAATAGAAAATGTGTATTCTCTTAATTTATACTTTTAATTTACAAAAGATCTTTATAAGCCAATACATAGGACATTTACATGATTCTACAGGTTGGCATCCCGAGCTGACAGCTCCAAATGAAAATTGATAGCGTATTTGTAATTCCTGATCATCTGAGCTGCTTGCAACTGAAAATGTTTTTAAGTTTAAAAACACTTCAATGTTGTTGTTTCCGTAACTTGGACGCAGTGTGAGGGACCTATTTAAACAATCAGGTACGAAGATAATTGAAGCATATTGAAATTTGCTTGCAGATGATTGCATGAAAGATGCATTGCACCTTTGAAGTATTACACAAGCATTTCTAACCATTCGTGCTTATTCCTTGCTGGACCGGCACTGAAGTCAGGAGATTCCATGGAAGCTTTCCCCCTGATGGAGGAAAAGTTTGATATGTTCCAACGAAATGTAAATGTTTCTTGCTCAACCTAAGATACAAATATTAGATATTGGAAATGAATTATAGCAAAACTCCTATATATATCCCATCACTAGAATGAAAGCATTGCATAACATTTTAAATTGGCTTTATCTGTATTTCAAAGAAATTATTTAGATTTCATATTTATTTTTTATTATTCAACCTGCGTTTCAGCCCAACCGTTTCTCCTCTTTTCTGATTCAGATTCATTCCTGTTAGCGTTTCCACTCTCCTCCAATTTTCTTTTCAGCATATTACTCTGTAAGTAAGGAGTAATATAATATTTAAAATATATAAAACCAACACCAATTATGAAAATTTCATATTTTTTCGATCACCATTAACCGAACCAGAGTGTACAATAGTAGCAGACATTTATCGGCCACTAGGATCTAGGATCCATTACCATTAACCTTCTAACCAGAACTGCCCACGCCCACGCCTAGTGGCCGATCCTTGTCTTATGTCATAATATGTCGGGACATATGACAGAACAATTGAGAATGATAGTAAAAAGATATTTATTTAATCATTGCAACCTCACAATTTTATAAAGGGTAAATGACTTTGCCAGTTGGTCAAGTCTGGTCACTGGACTTCTGAAAAATTGAAAAGTAATTCGATTTCCTCCTTCGCGCACGATTTTATTTTTAGTTCACTAGCTAGAATAGAATTCAATTTCTGGTTTTGTTTTCTGTGTTCTGATGGGAAAACACTTAAAATATAGGTGTGCTACGAGTTTTTGGGGACAGTTATGAAATGTGAAAAGGTAAATTGCCCCCAATTGGGGGCAATCTACATTTATGATTTAATGTTTAAAGATGAAGTTTTGGGTAAACTAAACTACTTAGGTACCTGTAAGAATTCACGGGCATAACTGATAAACTCATGGTTATCCATATCCATTATGTTTTATATTTACTGCTGACTTTTCATTTAAAATATAAATAACAACATACAATGGACAACGCTTTCCAATGATTTGTAGAAAATACTCAATTAATTAATGTTTTTCTACTAATGAAATGATTCAACAGTTGCAGTTGCGGTAGATAAGGATGGAATTGAGTTTAGCGTCCAAATATGAGCCGGCTACGCAGGCAATAGTTACTCGTAGACGTAATACCTATACCATACGACATTTATTAGGCTTGCCTACGATGTTTTCTCAAGCCCCAAATAAAAGCACATAAAGCACTTTTGTCCAGAACCTACTAGGAGAATAAAAATTCCAATGCAAATTGCATTTAGCTATTTCAATTTGAAAACATTCTAAAATCTTTAAGACTTGTGAGTAACATCCTTAGCCAGTATAACAACATGACACTAATTTTCTTATAATATATAAAAATATATTATATAAAAAATTATGAATGTAAAAAGTATAAAAAATTATGGAAAACAATTTTTCATTAAGTGAAATCCTTCCTCATCACGTATTCTGAGTATTCTCGAAGTATTCGTTGTTTAGAATGATATGATGTACTAAATGTGGAAACATTGATCTAAGGACAAAAGGTTCATTTACAGAAAATATTATGCAGATTAGAAAATATCCTTTTGCATGTGGAGAGAAGCATAACAAAAAAGAGTGGCTATAGTATACTCTCTGCAATAATGATGAGGTACACAAAATAGAATAGGTAAATAGTAGGTACCTATAATATGGAGGTTATTTAAAGGTTGGATTCTGGAATTTTATTTCCACTCCGTTTTCAGACAGAACAAAATGAAATCAATAAATGCTGAACTATGATTGCAGATGCCGTCGTACATTTATAATTGTATAAAATTATTTTAGCATTGATATGAAACTTATTCTATCCAGATCAAATGAGTTCACTTTCTCTTTTCATGAGCTCTAAATTGAAAGTCCTTAGGGGGTGCGCATTTTTGCCAGATTGGAACTCAATATTCGCATATGTATAAGGTACTTGCCGTCCCGATATACTATATAAGTAATTAAACCACCTAAACGAATGATGGCTTGGAAATTGATACTATTTTTATATTTTGCGAAATTAAAGTGGCTGAAGTTTCCAAAATTTGTACTTTTCTCAATACTTATGGTCTTTATTGTTAAATAATTCGCCGATTTTGACACTTATCGTTACATTTTTATTTCTTACTTGTACAATTTGGCCGTCGTTGTCTTAAAGTTTGCATATTTTGGCAAATATTGTTACATTAATGTGCACGGTTTGGCTCTTACAGGTTTAATTGAACATTATTCGCATATTTGGTTCTCATTGCAAATGCAATATTTGTGTAATAGAATATTTTGGACCTTATTGCACATTCTTCTCGTATTGGGTCCTTATTGTCAATTTGCATATTTTTTGGCAAGACTTACAATAATACATACGTAATGGGAG
>JAQFYC010004389.1:0-17351 GCA_034694165.1 Tomocerus mixtus | reverse complement strand
TTGTATAGTTAATTATATTATAACCACGTCTGTAGTTTATGTAGTGTACTACACTTGCATAACAAATATTACTTACATAGTATAAGATTTCGAGTTCACAACATATATAAATATTGGAACTGCATTGTACCAACTTTGATTATGCATTGATTGTAAATGCAGAAAATAGGTTACAGGATAAATGTAGTAGTTTAATTATTACAGTGACTAGTTTTACGTGTATATCGCTTGTCAGTGGTAGTTTTTAATTGTTGTAACTTATCTTAAACTGAAATGTGTATAAATATGTACCACATCAATAGTACATACTGTGGAATAACCTATGCCATTTATTAAATCTCACAATATTAATTAAATGATAAAAATACAACGAAGAACTTAGATTCTTTTTACATTTCTAAGCAATGGCAACTTTTGTCTGGATTTATGGTGGATGCCGCAACTTAATTTTAATTAATACAAATATTGTGAGGATACCTATATTGCTTATTATAATCAGCATTTTAAACTAATTGTAAGCATATGACCTATGCTGTATTATATTCCTCAATATTTTAAATGCATCTTGACCTTCAATTCCTGTCTCATCCTGGCAAGGAAAAAGTATATTTTATTACATATTACATACTGCTGTACACATACATTATTCTTTATTATAAAATCGAGTCGAATAAGTAAATTATTATATTTTACGTAATTTTGAGTATTGTAAAACCAGAAAAGAAAAGAATTATTTGGTACCCAGTTCTAGTAAATCTATTCATTCTCTCCTGGACCACTTTTTTAGCTTATAGTTAGAGTATGCTTATGCGTATTCCTACGTGAAACAATAATTCGGATATTCATTCATATTAACTGGCTGGATTTACATAAAACATTTATTAACCGTCATTACTATGTTTTACTGCTGATTAATTTCCGGATGTCGAATTGTATCTGCCTTGCTTTGTTTCAGGTTTGCCATTGGACAGGACAGGACAGAATTTTATGGTTTCTGAACTGTACAGTTACAGAAAAGGCAAAAGTGCATCACAGCATTCAATCAAGACATCCCACTCACACTGATGACGAATGCAATGTCGGTCGGTTATTAATGACTCTATACGTTTTCATACAAGATTTTGCATTGCAGATTTTTGCACTAATTAATATTATATCTGTACTACTCTTATTTGGTATTATGTAACCATGTCAATTGTCAGCAGCAAATCGTCTAAAATTGTAACATGCATAATATTGCCTCTAAGAAGTCGTAATTTTATATCGTTATCCTGAATTTTACACGGGCTGCTTCTCACCTTTACATTTTTACGCTATTTATGACAATTATGAAGTGCATATCAGTTTAAATTACCACTACTTATTTCAGTCATTGTCAACGGACAGCAGTCACTTTCCCACATAATGTAATCATTATACTTTCTTCATATTAATAATGATCCCTAATCATAAGATGAAATAATTAACATAACATTTGAAACGTTTTTCTCAGACACATCCCTAATTAATCACAAATTGGGACTGGGACGACAGGACTATTGGCTTGGCATCATCGCTATTTAAAAAGAGCTAAGCAAAGCTCTGCAATGTTTTTTAAATTTATAGGTGCAGATAATTGTGTATTAGTACACATGTGTCCAATAAGTAGCTATCTCTACTAGGTATACACCATGCATAATGATTAGATTATAAACTGAGCAATCAATCAATCACTTATTTGTTAATAATTCGAATTGTTACATTAAGTTTACCCGCACTAATGCTCTGTCACATTTTCTTGCACATTTTCTCTCCCATAATATTTTTGAAAAATTAGAAATTCCTCTTTAAAAGAAATGCTACCACATAGGGGCATTATTTTTACATATATTATGTTTCTACAATTTAATTTACCCGGTAGATGTACATACAATCCCAGTTAAATACCTATAATCATTTATAATTTTGCTATACATTTTTTAACCACAAAAAGTACTTTTGCTCGTCATGTATGACATGACTTATGGCATTTAAATCAAACTCTGCGTGATTTTTGTTTAAATCACTTATACTGCACATTACACTCCTGCTGTACTGCAGTTTTTACAATAACCATTTACATAATTAAGCATACTATACTATTTCAATTCTATTAAACAGACATAATCTAGTCATTTCGTAATTCACACAGACAAATAAATAAGTTAAGAAAAATTGTATTTATCTTAAGAATGAAGATATAACACAGGTATGTTTGACTGACTACATTCCTTACATGTCGGTTTGACTGCACACATTTCTGCATTGTAGTACTAAACCTTAAAATACGATATACTTATAACTATAGTGATTAATTAATTGTCATTTATTTAGTTATAACATTGGAAATGAGAGACAATAATGAAATAAGCGAAGAATAGATTTAAAAGTAGATTATTATGCAAGTCAATTCAAGTATCAAATTAATATCACGTCTCGATAAAATGCACCAGAATGTTCTGTGAGATATTTAACTTTGAAATTATCAAAATTATCACCCTGAATCCAAACCAATGGAAAACTTGAGTAAAAAATTCTAAAGTGAGATTGTCAATTGCTAAAGGCTCTATCTGTATATCTTTTGACAACTGTAACTGTTGGCTCCTTTAGTTTGACAATTATTACCAATACGCCTATTATGTAGTAGGTAGGAGTTCTTATAAGTAAATATTTTTTTTCTTATCCCTAATTATTTTATGGATGTAGATTACATATATAAGCATTGTAGCAGAATTTCCACTTACAAAACTATGAGCAACTCCCTTAATTTCACATTTCGTCCCTAATTTCCCGTCAAATTGACAACTTTATGCTATACATAATAATAAGGGTGAGAGAGATGAATTCTCACTTGGATTTCTTTGTAGTCATAATATATAATAGAGAAACGCATTGCCCTATTGTAGTGTAATTAGTTAGATAACACTTATTATGTATTTAATATTTACTCAATATTCGGAATTTCGTTTGTTTACTAAAATGCTACAACGTTCAGTTACAGATATACAAAATATCGACTATTTAATCCCTCAGACGTTATTACACAATATTTCTTTTTTAATTAAAATACTGACCTATCTAATGTGTATGTATTTTGACGTTATGTCTGATTTTCTCTGAAATAAGCGCTACTCGTTCGATACGACTACACGACGCATCTGTAATCGTACTCTACTTTGAGCCAAATCAATGCTAGAAGGAGAGACATAGTTTTCTATCTCGTAGATCTCCCCAGCCACCATTTCCTTTCTTCAATCGCATCTTCTTTCCGAACCGAACTTCTACTGTAAGATTGTCTGGAAATAAAAGGGACTGGTATTGCTTCACTCCTTTGTCTATAGCTTGAGCTGCAGTATTTGGGTCGCAGGTCTTCTTCTTGTGATGGATGCCACTAGACAAAAGAAAGAGCACCTCATTAATACAAATAAATACTCTATATCATTAACTACTAAACTTTCTTCTCATATTTCCTTAATTATTTTACCCATTAGTAAATAGTAAATGTGTATTATCCTACCAAAACTTTGGCAGTCAAAACAATTTGTCATTAGCGCATCTATCTATATATAGAAGTTAATATTTATATAATAGCTTATAGGTAGGTAGGTAATGTAGGTACTTTGTACATGTTATGGGGGATTTAATTGCTACGACAGTTCTCTTATTCTCTTATTCTTAAAATTAAAAAGCAGTGTGGAAGAAATTACTAATACGCATTGGAAATGGCATCAATTATAAAGTAATAGCGCTTTTATCGTAAATTGTTCATTCGCAGAACAATATTTTGCAGATGTGAAACGTGTCAAAGTAGCTTAGACTTTAGAATTTATAGACAAGAGTTCAGATTCTCACTTCATGGAAAGTTATATGGAGTGGAGTGAAAATGTCTGATCGTCAGTAAAAAGAAATTTGTTCCGTAGCATCTCATTAGCATCATTGTCAAAGTTCGACAAGTCATTATGAAGATTTGGCAAAAAAGAGTATTACTATTACGAACAAGTAACTTTGCGAATTTCAATATAACTAAGAAAATGAACTTACCAGTCGCCTATATGAAATATTCTTGGAGCCTTAGCATAAAAGACAGTCAAAGGACTGTCTAGGCATGCATACGACACTTGAAGCAAACTCCAGTCCCAGTTATAGTCGTCGTAGTCGCAAAATGTAGGAGCACATTTTTTCAGTTTTACCCAGAGAGTTCGATTAAAGGCCATTCCCATATTATGCTTGCTGGATACCCAATTGGTCACGACCGCCTGCAACATTAGTATAAAAATTTCAATGAATCTCTGAGCATATAGTAGCATCAATTCCCCATAGAGTCATAGTTGGAGCAAGTAATTCAACCACACGTAAAAATAACTAAAAGCAGCGGAATTAAGAATGCTTTATAATCAACTTTGTTCCGCTAATGCAAATGAAAAATGTATATATGTCGTAAACACAAAGTACCATCAGACAAAGAGTTCCTGAGCTCAGTTTAACCACTTCTGGTATCGGTAGAGAATATTTAACAAGGGAAGAATTTATATGTAATACGCGGATAATCGATTTTTGATTTTGGTGCCCGGGTGTCACCCACAGGTCACCCCACGGGTGCTCCTGCTCTGTCCGAGAGAGACCTGAGTGGACATACAAAAATCGAATGCCCGGTTATACGTACAGAACCTTTCCTTTTCGCTCTAATTTTCAATATTTCAAATTTTTCATTATTTGACATTTTTTAAAATTAAAATATTTGAAAAAAATTAGTAGAATTATTATTATTTCTTTCGACATTTATAATGCCGAAAAGTATTCGCTGTATTTGAATACAATAAAAGAGTGGCCAAAGGCCAAAGTTGAGCTCATACAAGTCTCTGAGCCTAAGACATATATACCTCAAAGTGTTTAGCTGCTGTAAACAACTTTAGACCAAACTATTTAGATACTATAGGTAGATAACAAAATTTTACTCGCGGCCGTGTATGACTCTAGGAAGAAATGATTTTGTGAATGTTTTAGAACTGATGTGGATAATACGGGTTCATGTGGGTTTTCTAACATTACAATAGACAAACACCAACACAAAACAATAACATCAACACTGAACAAAAAACATCAAAGAGAATAGCAGAGACAATGACATTGACAATAGGGAGACCTGGCACTGGCATGACAATGGTATGGTGGCACAACCGCAGAACATGACATAAGGGAACAGATACTATACTATACACAAAGAACAATACGGATACCAACAATGCATTATGTAGTGACTAGTGACGGACAATTTTTGCTTCATTCGAATGCTATTCCTAACAAAATATAATAAAACGTTCCCTACTATTTCATAAACACATTCAGATTCAGATTACAGAGTTAGACATTACATTATTACTTTACTTAGTTATTAACAAACACTATTTTTACGTATAATAAATGCAATTCACTTCATTTCAGCTCGTCAGTCCGTTTAGTAAATATGCAACTAAATATTTATTCAATACATCTTCATACTTCATTCTGACCATACCAAACCAATAGAAAACATTATAGTCAACAACAATGACAATGCAATGGCTACATCTATTCATTTTCTATTCTATCTATTATCTCTCTAACACAACCTACGCATGAATTCAATTGGAAACCATAGAAAATTACGAACACAGAACATTGTCCTTACCTTTTGTCTATTGTACAGTTTAAGTCTAGGTTTAGTCTACTCTAGCTAAACTACACTATTAGTATTACGTATACAATACATATGTGGAGAGCTAGGTCTAAATACGCTATTAAAAATATTATCATTATGCCCAGGCCCAGTACATACAGAAGACAGATATAAATACAGATTACTATACAGTACACACAACTTCGAAACTGAGATTCTTTGGTATAATATCATGTACAAAACGTATGGACACCGAACGAGTTAGCAACCATGTTTAAAATTCATATTATTATCAAGCCTAGTCAAAAGCATCCTATGATTCTATGGGACTAGTAACAGCTACTAACAAAATTATAGAAGCGTCAGTCGTGGACTGCAACATGCTACGAGGATGTATTTTTAAATAAGTAATGATACATTATTTACTATTAACAAACGGAAAGACCGACTTTAGATTATTTTAATTTTTCTCAAAGTTAAATAATTATAAAAGATATGCAGATGCAGACAGGCGATTAATAGAAATTCGTAAAGATGAGAATTAAGCATCATGTCTCCTATTTAGCAAAGTGCACAAAACTTTGAAGGCGATACAAATGCGATCAACGTCTTTAGAATCAGTCATTGATGGGAAACCATGGGAAATTATTTCGCTCCATGTCCCCAACCAATTTCCATGCTCTCTAGATGCTAAATTGCGATTTATGAAAGCACAATAAGAATCTTTAATTCTCTTGGAACAGTTAAACCTTTAACCATAGCGAATACGCATGCTATGCCGACAGACTTTAAGCGGAAATTGCATAGGCGTTTAATAGTGTATTTGACGCTTGTTAAAAGTACTGGTAGATTTCGATATGCAAAGCATTTATCTATACGTAATGCACTTTTATAAATGTATTATGCATGCACTATTATAATGCAGGTATACATTATAGCCCGTCCGTTAAAATTTAGGTAAGCATTACAGTTATGTATTTTACTAGGGGCTTACCCATGTTACTTATGTAAATTCCATCTTTACTGGCTTATTTAATATCTTGTTTTCTACTTTTATAGCACGATGAAATATATCAATCAATATTAACCAAAGCAAACCGTTGTAAATCACTGCAGCATAAAATATACATGCTTCAAAAACATAGAAAGAATTACCTGTCTTTCCTATGTCCTATGGCTATAACTTCATTATTTATGTAATCCTTGTTTACGAGTCTACGAGTAGGTATCATGTATTTAATCTGATTCAAAATTGTACACAGAGATTTGTAGTATTAGCAAAAATAATTCTTCCACACTCGTCCAGTTTCAAAGATTTATTTGGCATTAAAATGTCATTGTTAAAATTGTCTGCCAAACTTGTTTTTGCTTTAAAATTTGGTTGGATAATCTAGCTATTTTCCCAGTATTTCAAATTTACAGTCCTATTAAGTAAGCACCAATATATAATTATTTTGGAATCACAAATGCTTGAAGTAGTTTTCAAAAATCCTTTATGTATGGTTAGGAACTTTTTCCCATAAAAAAGAAAAAAGACATTTGTATTTTATCTAATAGTTAATTAATTAAATCTCCTTAAATGAATGCTCACAATTTGGCAATACAATATTATTATACTCTTTCGACGCACAAAATGTAACAATATATTGTGTACTTATGTAACAATATAAAAAGCTGTGTAATTTGTTAACATGACGTCTATCTATTTGAATGCTGACAATATGTACTACCTATGTACTATTGTTATAGAAGTGGACTGTTTTTACTCGTTAGCATCAACAACAACAACCTTCACTTGCCCTTTTAACTTACATAATGCATGTAATTTTATGGTGTTTACATTATTAGCAGGCCGTAATAGATCTTTGACAATGCCAAAAAGGATATCAAAACTGGAATGCTTTAATCATAAAGTAGTGATAACTTGAGTGCATGAACGAGAATATAAGTAAATAAGTACATACAATGGTGAAAGCTTTTTGTTGAAAGAAAATCCCTTAGCTTCAGTCGTAAGACATGTCAATGTCAAAAAACTGGAAGACAACAAAGAAATTCTTGACAATGTTTGAAGCTAAAAGAAATGGGAGCTTTCAAAAAAAGCAGACTACAAAATTACTTTTTCGCAACACTACTACACTACAACATAACATACACTACACATTCACATGTACCCGTAGAAAGGCATTGTAGTGTAGTAGTACACTAATCTACCAGAGATATGTTAGAAATTAGAGAATCTCTAAAGCCTAAAGGTATTCTGGGTATCCTACCTTGATCACAAATAAAATTGATAACGGAAAATGCAAAGATAATGATTTTGCAAAATTACCCAATTTTCAAGCGAGTATAATATGAAATATGAACCCCTAACATATTAGTATTTAGTAAAAGCACATGCAAATTGCGACAGCATTAGCACAAGAGATTGATTAATGAAAGCGACTTAAAAGTTAATTAATTTAAGCATAGAAAGATAGAACTCGGAAAACCTGAGCAGCACTATTTTTCATCCAGTTGGAAACCATATGAATAGGATACAAGTAGGAAATCGGCCTCAGGATTACTGGAAGCTACAATAATAATTATGTTGTTTATGTATTAGTCGTTTCAATAGAAAAGATCCAACACCCATCTTTCACTCCGTCCACACACAGCATTGTATAAATTGCATATTAGACAAGCTTATTAGTAGTAGCTACCATTGATTATTGGTTCTTCCTTTTGGTATATTGATATACAGCAACGATTCATTTTGCTGTTGCGTAATTACCTAATTACTTTAGTTTTTGTTATTTCATGCGTACATGCAAACTGCATATGAAAGGCGCATTTTAGTCCTCAAGATGTAGTCCTATTTTTACCCTATTAATTTTATTTGTCCGGTAATAGCTATATAATAAGTGTACTGGAAAAATGAATGTTGTAGGTATCAATAATTATAGTAATTAATGATATAGCTATAGTAATCAATGATAATCATAAATTCTATAAAAATCTCTATGATTTGAGTCGGGGAATTGCATAAAACTTCGTTGAACTGGTGAAAGAGACAGAATTAACAAAAGTGAATCGTTTTTGGAAAGAATACCACAAAGACAATTATTGATTATATTGAATTGTTAAAATGTAAAAGTGGCGCCCTTGAAAATTTTTGACGGCAGAAGTAGAAAAACTGTTAATAATTAATAAGCGTGTATATGTGCGTGCAATTCTTTCATTAGCAACGTGTTTATGCGTTTGCCAGCTATCGCTTTTAAATAACATATGAATTCCTTCGGTAGCATTGTTCCTCTTATTGCATGTCTTACTTTATGGTCGTGTGAAATGGGAGAATTTCAGTCAGAGTTACAGTGACACTAACAACGTTATTATTCATGAATTCGGAGTAGTTCTACTATTATGTCAATATTGGAAGGCCCATTCTATAGTCAATTACTCGCACCTAATTAATTACTCATAACCAAAGACTGACTATGGTGAACACGGTCTATAGACAACCTGATTCAAGAAATTCCTACTAAAAAAGGTAGCACACAATTTCCAACTCAGTTTTAACTGACTATAAGTATTAAGCCAATTGGTTTAGATTTTTCTGCAGTATTATTGCATGGTCTTTGTAGTTTATAAGCTATGAAGACATGCGGTTCACATACATAAAAATATCGTATTACCTATAATGGCGTAGGTTGTTGCTATTTGTATGTAGTATTACTACTTACATATTGTAAAAAAGTAAATAGAAAAAAGTCGGTGGTTAATATTTCCTGACTGCGATATTGATTGTAACTGTAAGCAGGTACCATATAGGGGCTTTGAATTGAAATAATCCGTGTAAACTATTTTTGTTACCGTGTACCATCGTTTTGTTTTCTAAAGTACATAAGCAGCCTAATATCTTATTAAGTTTATAAAGTACATATTATAAGGTTCACTTGTAGAGAATCAGAAATTGAAAGGAATTTCTTATTTAACATGGTGGATAATTTTATGGCCTTTTCAGTATTCGTCAACAATAAACGCAAGAAAAATAACAATATGCTAGCTAACGAACTTGTGTAAGGTATAATTACCAGCACCGAATTAAAAAATATGGATATATTATAGATTCGTTTATTCATCGTTTACGATGCAAGAATTACATGACTTACTACAACCGTAGTGAATACAAGAGTTGACTGAATTGTGTGATGTCATGAGAGTGAATAGCAAATACAACCTGGACACTATATGGCCATACCCCCGAAGCTATATTATTAAAACGTAATTACTCTACTGAGTTCATGTGTTCTACATATTGTATAGGTAGTCACATGAATATTAGTACTGGTACCTATGCGTAATTACTTTAATGATTGTATTTATTGTCAGAGACACTAACGCATTTGCACATATGGCCTTTTCTGAATTCCAAAGTATAAGTAGAATCTTTGGTACTGAATAGCCAGATAGCAAGGTCTGATATTTAAAAGTTGATGAACCTAACATAACCTTTTTAAAAGAAGTACCAATTAAAAAATTAAAAGTTTGACAGAGTTTCCCGAAGCACGGATAGTGATAGTGATAATACCGTGCAAAGCAACGGAAATAAAAAATATCCTAGCCAAGACTTATTGTTGCTAGTAAACTATTTTCGGAATTTAGGGTCTAGGTCTTGTAAAAGAAAGTATGCTACACCAGAGTAGACAGCCCCACATCCGTCATACAAATCATTAAAAGCTATTATTTGCCTGTTCTTTACAATGTTCGCAACGACTTTCTCTTTAATCTCCTTTGTTTTATAAACTACCCTTTAAAATTGAGAGGTTAATAATTTATTGTTTAGCCCTTCAGTTAAGATAAAATTAAAATTATATTGTTATTAATAGGCCTTTAAAATAAGAGCACAGATTGTAAACGGGATAATATTTTCAGCAGGGAATATCTGTAATGCACAATAGTAGTGAATGTACCGTCTGGCTTTCCCAGTCTCCTCAATTTGGCCAAGTTATGGCAAAAATAGTATAAATGTACTTATACAATGCATGTGTGCAATACATTACAGCCTACATTCATTCCAATTCTATGTTCACTTTAGTTTTAGTTTAGTGCTTCTCCAAGAAAAAGTTTCCATCAAACATAATATAAGTTAGAGAAAACAAAGAGTTAACGACATGGAAGTGGAAGAACATGAGCAAAAAAGAAGCCAAATACTGTGAGTGAATTATGGGCCAAGGAGAGCTATTATGGTGGCTGCTGGTCTGGTTGTTGTTATTTAGTCAATCTTGTAGCATGTGTATTAGGCTTGTGGCATGGCATGGCATAACTAGTATCTCACTTTCACTCTACTATTTGAGAATTGTGATATATTATGTGTGCTACTCCGTGATTTATTTTTCCACTAATGCACTTCACAGTAGAGCCATAACATAACAGTCCAGTTCAACTCACTATTCTTGCAAAGAAAAACTCATATTATTATCTAATCTAAGGACTGTATTTCAATGAAAGATTTTCTTTTGATAGCCTACTAGCAAGCAGTGTACTAAAAATCCTATTTGCTTACTTTACTATACAAACAAGAAGAACAAAGTATTACAACATCAGTTCTTTCTGTTCTGCAACTATTTTAATTGGCAAAATAAAATAATCATACCTGCCTAATTAACTCGCCTAGCTACCTCACCCGTATTACTTCAGTAATTAAGTAATCTAATCTGTTTGGGTCAAATAACAAATGAAATACCTGCATTCTTAGAAAACGTAAACATTGCTAATGAAATTTTCATTTTATTTTTCACACTGATTTTGTTTAATGCTGGTCTTTCGTAAATGTTAAAAGAACGAGGTTATCTCTACACAATTCTAAATGTTCCCCCAAAAAGAACTTTCATCGTATTCAAGCTATCGCCATGCAAATTGCAAACTATACTAATATACCTTACCTACTACACACGGCAGTTTCGGAAGAAATTAGGCTACCCAGTCAATCTATACGTTATCGTATTGCAATTTGTACAGCCTACGTTATTGATGATTGAGCATATGTACATATATTTAACACTATGTGATTGTTAGCACAATAATTGTAATTTTCAAATGATATTTTGCATTTAAAGTTCAATCAATCATACATTTAACTAACTATTTAGATCTTACAAGTAAAATGGTGTGCCCTGATTTGACTTGAACTACATAAATTAATCGTCGTTGATTGTCAGCTCTACTGAGAACGAGAACAGAATTTATTAAAATATAGAGCAGTGTTGAGTGCATTGTGCATTGATTTGATTGAAGCTGGAACTGAATCGCTTATAAATAATTTAATTAGTTACTTACTTATTTAGTGACACGGTGACAGTGGCAGTATTTCTATATCTACTAGAATCTATTTAGAAGAGGGTATACAGACAACATGGATAACGTGTTGAGTTACTTGTATGTGAGAAACATAGTACCGGTAAAAGGTAGCTAATGCTTAGAAATTCGACAAGACAGCTACTAGATTACGAATTAATTTAAGGTTTTCGTGATATTGCCTTTCACGCTACTGTTAAATATGTTGATATTGGTCTATGAATTATATTCTACAGATAGTTCTAGATATTTATTTAGTAGGTAGATTGATAAAGATGAACATTGTGAATTGAGAGTTAGTAGAAATATCTACTTGGAGATATACATAAGTTAGTAAGTACAAATAGTTAGTGTGCATTGTTCGTTAGGTTAATAATACGTACCCGGGAATGAGACGCTCGGATGTTCCAAGTTTTAAGGTATGTGCCGAGAGCGAGGAGATTGCAGCCGTGACATAGATTCCGCATCATGGCTGTCTCCATTAGGTTCAACACCCATAAAAAGTCTGGAGTTACGTAGTGGTCTTCTTCAAGGAACCCTATCACACCTATAGTTTCAAAAAACAACGATAAATCAATCCACACACAACTCTTTGTCTCATCTATTTAATTATTGCACTGCATTCCGCAAATACACTTTCAAATCTAGAGATTAGGATAAAGATAGCAGATTATATATATTTTCCCTGCACATACGTATCGACTACACAATAATATAATGTGCACAACATGGCACCTAAGTACATACGTAGTAACTGCTCAGCCACACTTATCACTCTGGAAAGGCAGTTATTTAGAAAGCAACGTAAAGAATGGCACTTTTGTCATCTGTGGGTAATTATTAATGTGTCTAGTGTAACAGAACTCACCCGTATAGTTTTTCAGGACATTAATCTGCCCGAAGACAAAATTCGCTTTCCACCACCAGTGATGCTTTGTTTGTGTGTACCTCGCCTCCCGGTAGTGGCCATGAACATCAGGGTGTGCAGCATTTCGGCATTTTATCTCACGAGCTCTATTAATTAGCAAATACAGTTACATTATCAGTAAGCGTATGTAAACACATTAGGTATGATATAACTAACAAAGCAAAGATAAATGCTTTTATCTCTATTACTAATAGAAAGGTTCCAGAAAACCCTCAATTGTATGTCTACCACTATATATATTTAGTATATAGTGCAATAGGTATATGCATATCACAGTTCCTTGGTCTTACATTATTATTATTAATTAAATTACCTAAAAGTGATAAAGGATGCAAAAATCTGAATTTAAGTTCGTTGCATGATAGAATTTACTAGGTCATCAATAAAGAAACAGACAGGAGGATATAGTGTAATTTTTATTTTGTCTGAAATTGTTGCGATTCGTATATTATGTTACTTTATAATATATGAACGTATCTATGATTTCAGTATGTACTTGTAATTAAGTAGCAATAGTAATACCCGAACGATTAATAATAAGAGGCTTTATATCCTACTGTGTAATGACATACATACATACAATGGAATACACAATTACCCAACATAAGAATTTTAATTATCGTTATTATGTACAAAAGCTATTTTCCTAGAGGGGGAAAACTAATGAAAGTGGTATTAGTAAGCTTGTGCATTGTATTTTCAGTTGATAGTCATAATATTCCCTACAAATAAGTCTTACAATTGAAAGTTGTTCGAATTTTAAACTTCAGGCTCAAGAACTCCTAACAAACTTTGCTCATATGTAAAACTACAGTATAACAGCATACCAAAGCATTGCTTTATGTAAGCTATATGTATTATGTATGATGATATGTAAGTAGGTTTACGGATTTTAAGAGCATACTTATGCTTCTTTTGATGGAAGAGCAAATCCTACAACGGAATTTCAATAAACCTTTTAAGGATGCATCACATCTTATAGGCACAAAGGCTTACAAACGCGACAATAGAATAGAAGAGCTTACAGATGAGAGTCCTTTGGAATTTTTCTGCTAAAATGCACATTTTCATTTTTCAAAAAGCTATTTGGTCTGACATTGATCTGCGATCTTAACAATAGCGTACAGAGAATTCGAGCCAACTTACAATAGAATTTACATTGATCGTAGAGTATAAACTATACTAGCTAAGTGTGAGCATTTCTATTATTTTACTAGCTATGTAAGTTCATAATATTCTAAAATATATTTGTATAGGTTAATATAAACTGTTAGGATTTTGAATTCCTAACTGAGGCCTATTGACGAGTATGTGTACTTGCAATTTTTAAGTAGTAACCCCTAAAATTCTGTAAAATATTGTACGTTTGTAATTATGTTCTTAAACACTAACACACATTTACCTTATACATGCAAATTTAATCTGGTCATTCAGGAGGTCCATTTATCATCATTAGTAGTTACAAAACATAATATTATTCATGTGAGCACAGCAATGAATTCAATGTAGTATGTGCTGGATAAAATTTTTACGAAAATCTAGGACGTTTATATTTGCCCTCATATTCTAGATACTGTGCTAATAAATATTCCACACTTTTTTAATTTAAAAAGTATGTTATCTGCAGTTATCTTCTGTTAGCTTAGATTTAAATCCTTACGTAATGCAATACAGCACGTCATTATTATAATATTACCAAGGAAAAAGTACTTGTGCTAAATATCCAAGTACAGTACATCAAGAGTTGTTCTTAGTGTGTTTGTACATGGATAATATAATTCACACAAAAAATCAGCTTTTCTTTTCAATTTACAAGGTCTATTGAATTTGTCAAGTGCCCCTTGCTATGCTGACATGCATGGTTTAGTATATACTTTTTCCGTTTCCGTCAAGTTGAAGCGGATGCATCCTCTCTTCCCTACGTGTCCATTGTATTGAACTTGTATAAAAAATATATGCTCTGTCAAAATATTAATAAATCAAAATGACCAGAACCGATCGAGAACAAGCAAATGCAGCCTGAAAAGGGAATATTTAATGCCGGAAGAATCTACAATACCTCTACAACATGAAGTAACTATTTAGACTTAGAATATTCGATGAATCGGTTTTGTATACCTGATTAGATGTGTTAGCAATGCACGTAATGTTATAGTCACTGTTTACAGAGTACAGTTTCCAATATGTTAGGCAATATAATTGAATTTCTGTTGTGCTTGTGCTCCATGATGTGTATTAATGAGAAGAACGGATGTGAGAGAGAGAACAAGTGAGAGAGCAAAGCAAACTACTCACAAAATTAGGTCGACATAAAATATATATAGCAACTTCCCCAGCGAAATATAGTGATTGACGGTCGACGCTACATAAAGAAGTCCTGAAACATTTTCTGAATAATGGAGCCTGCCATGACAGAAGCTGTGTTTCCACAGACTCTAGTTAGAGTCAGAGTAACTACGGTGTGGAGACTTACCAATCAGGCCAGGCTACTAATATTTGCATATGTAAAACACGACTGCACATAATATACGCACAACAGTCATATAATATAACCAAATTTGCATGTACACAGTTAAAAAGGTGAGTTGTCATAGTTAGACACTGTGGCTATAGGCGTAGCCGTAACATAGCATAATTTTCTTTCCTCGAGGAACAGACGCTAACCAGGCATAAACATTTCGGGTTCTCATCGACATCTCGCTCTTACTCTCGCAGAGATTCAATATGCAAGTCATATTCCTCTTCCTTGTCTAGTTCATTTAAATGAAGCCATGTTAATTTAGGTTCAATAATTACTATATAGAGCTTTCTAAATAATATAGGAAAGTGAAATCTAGGAAGATTTTGAATACATGGGGGAGAGTGTTCTTCTTAGTGGGCCATGAAACAAAGAACTCATCACAACAAGAGATATCGGACATCTAAACAGAAAACAAACGAGCCTACAACATTCAAGAGCAGATGACAATGCCAATTCGAGAACAATTACCCACATGCAAAAAATTGGATGCCTACCTATTCACTAGTTGCCTTTAATGAAGATGAAACATCTACGTACCCTACCTACATATTTATATACCCGTATGTAAATATGTGGACCAATACTGACGATGAATTTTACTAGTATATCCAATTTACTGAGAGACTCACTTCTTAGTAAAATATTTCAATTTTCAATCAAGCCTCAATATCATATCGTTCATTGTGCAATTCTAACACTTGGACATGCAAAGAACAATAGTTTGCTGACTGTCACTGTTGCTGATTTGGTTTACATGTTAAAAATATTTCGTCGTTCACATTATGATATAATTTTGGTGATTTTGTGCATGTCAGCAACTAGGATAAATACATACATGTCTAGCCAGTGTGCATTTGTGATGATGTCATGATTTATGCTGATACTTCCACAGATAATTGTAATTATGTTACGTAGGGAGTTTTAGTTTTAGTAATAAACAATGATACATAATATAGTACATAACACATGTATGTATTGTGCTATTACTATTGTCATTTTGTTTGAATATTATATCCTATAACAAAATGTAAATACATCTGTTAGCACATAAAATATTTTGAAATATTAATTAAAAGTCTAAATCTGGATGTTGCATGATACATGATAGATATTTGAAGATACATTATCTAGTAAGTCTAGTAGACCAGCGGGAGGATTCTTACTTTGCGGGAGAAATATCTCTAGGACAATCATCGGCCATCTGTCCCGGAAACTTTTTTGGGTTGAGTTGAATGGAGTGTGGGTAGAATATTTGCATTACTCGCGTAAAGTCGATATTTCGTATGGCCTCATTCAATTGTGGCACATACAAGTCGTGAGAAAATATCACAAGAGAGTTTTCTATGTTTTGCACTCGAGACAGGCTCTCGATTAGTAGACTAAGGTACTCCACTCGGGAGTGCACTTGGATCACCAACACGTACGTCCCTTCGTTTACAGGACCAAACTTTTCCAGGTTGTAGATCCTCTGCAATCATCAAAAACAAATATTTGGTTTATTATACTGTACTCCATAAAGATCATTCCACATGCTTAAGTACGAGACATTAACATTTACGTGACATATTGATAACACTCTTCTATCTAGGCATGTTAATATCTCAAATGTTATGTTTCTACCATAGTTAGCTGTGAAGCCATTTTACAACAAAGTAATTTAATTAGCGCTCCTCTAATAATTTAATTTCCTTGATGAATTTCACTACTTTGTGTTAAATCTTGCATACAAAAATTAGAAAATTACAAGGATAAGGTTGTGCTTTATTGCTAAATATCAAAGCCTTCATTCCCTCTACCGTAATAGTAGTCCATACTTATATAGTAGGTACCTATATAATTAACGTCCACATGTCAATGTCAATAAGTTACACATAGGCATGTTAGTAGATATATCA
>JAQFYC010004388.1:0-17353 GCA_034694165.1 Tomocerus mixtus | reverse complement strand
TCAAACTTTTTCGAATAGATTCAAACTTTTTCGAATAGATTCAAACTTTTTCGAATAAATTCAAACTTTTTCGAATAGATTCAAATTTTTTCGAATAAATCCAAAATGTTTCGAATAAATTCAAACTTTTTCGAATAGATTCAAACTTTTTCGAATAAATTCAAACTTTCTTTAAACTGTTCAACCTTTTTGAATTGTGATAACACGGTTCAACTTTTTATGTTCTTCAATTTTTTATGTTCCCTCTCGGTTACATTCGTTTACAACGGTTTATTTCGTATTGCAATTATAATTAGATACTTATCTGACGTTACCATGCATTGGGCTACTTATAATTCAATATTAATGTTCAATAATGTTTACTCCTGTTTGATATTGCTACTTACTGACTGTATTCTATAATAAATTTTATGTAATGCAAAACTTACTTCATTTTCATAGGTAAAAACCCAAATGCATTGGGAAAATTGTATAGCTGAGTATCTCTTATTTATAATGCAGAAGGTTGAACCCTACAAAAATGCAAATGTTGGCTAAAATTTTCAGCGATAAAATAATCCAAACTCCTAGCACTGCCTATTATTCTTTTTATTTGCTCAAATAGAAAATAGTGTAGTGTATTTCGCTTACTCATTCTATTTTTACCATTCTCTATAATAAAACGACAAATGTAGGCATGCATATGTTGTATGGTTGCTGTTTGATGACAATCATTATTATCCGATACGTATACACATACCTCTCCACTTGAATACACCGCAACATTGAGTTAATATTATATTGAATATTACTTTCATAAACAACCGAACAATTATTAACAATGAATGGAAGTGTTTCCTTACAGCGTTATCGTTATTAGGAAATAATTCACTGAGCAATTAATCAAACACCTACTTCTACTTGACGTGTCAATGTTGTCAACTTAATATTGATATCAGTGCATTTAAATTTTTTCCCCACCATCCATGGACATTTTCAATGATTTGCAATTTCAGATAACGATAACTATAAGTGCACCTCGCTCATTTAGTTGACATAAAAAGCTAAACTTGTTAATTCAATTATGCCTTGTATGAATGGCGTTATCAATTTCCGGTATAATTAATGTAAAATTCGTCTTCACCGGTAAAATGCGATGGATCAGTGCATTTCATTCAACCTAGCTTAGATTCTCCTTTCTCCAGTAAAACAAATTAATGTAAAAATGCTATAATGGGTCTTTGAATAATGCAGGTAAGTTTTGTATTTACAATAGCCGGTGTTTATTTGTTCATTGAATATTGTAAAATAAAATATGGAATGTGATATTCCAAATCTGTTAGCAGGTACTTTTAAATTATTTGCGATTTGGGCAATCTACGTTCCATGGGTAATCGCAGTTTCCAATGGTGGGGTTGAAAAGGAGACCTGGTGGGCACTCAAGATGTCCGATGACATCTTCGTTTTCGCAAGCATAATACTTGGCACAGTCACGTGGGTCAGGGTAGTTTCCACTCTCTCCAGCTGGGCAAGAGAAGGGTTCGTCCAAAGCTTGGCATTGGATATCTCCAATGATTTCTTCTTCTGGAACCTTAATACAATCGGCTAGAAACAGAATAATAATTTATATTAATTTACCAAATTATACAGGGAAATGCAATGCATTAAGATTACAGACGAGTTAAAATGTCTTACTTGGTCCTCCTCCGATGATTCCAATGATATCAACAATGGTACAATCCTGTAATATATAATTCATTTTAATTTAGTAAAATTTGATAACCGATTATATTTTTGGTAATAACTATAGGAATGGAATGAAAATATATATTATGTCCCGCTTATAATTTTTCCGACATATTTTGAGAGCAATGTAAAGGTAAAGGTAAATGTAAAGGTAAGGACAATGGAATATACCTCGATGATGGCGTTAAGAGCATTAACAATGATAACTTCGACGGTGGGCTTGGTTTGTCCCCAAATTTCGTCGAATCGGTCATGAATATTGGCATTGAAGTCATCCCAGTCGTAAAGAGTTCCGTTCAAAGTGGCACCCTCGGCGTTAACGTCAGCACTTTCAAATGCAATGGCAATGCTCAAGTCGCTAAGAGAAGCTTGGATGCTAGCGTCCCTCTTTCCTAAGGGCATGATGAAGAGTTCAATGTTGATAACAACGTTGTCAATGTGGGCGGCAAGCACTCCAGATCCAGCAATAGCAGATCTTCCCCAAACTGGGAGCAATAACGCGGAAGCAGTGAAGTCTGCGGTGTAAAGCCCGGTGAAGGCAGCATGGGGAAGGGTGATGGTAGCGGTTACTTTTTGACGAAGGGGCTGTCCAGGTCCTGGAGCAGCTGTGAAAGCAATATCGTCGGTAAGATTCAACAAACCCATGGCGGCTCCGTGGCTAAAATTTAAACATAAATAACATTGTAGGTAAAAAATTTGATGACCTACTAAATATTTATAAAAGGCAAATAATAAATTGATTTGCGAGCAGCCAAACGTTAAATCATTTTTAGATGAAGTCTTCCTGTACAAAAATTCACATGACAATAAATGAATCTTTGAGTAGATTCAATTAATAGTTAAGACGATAAGTTTTTATTAAACAAAATTTTGACTTCCTGTCGTAAACGTCGTGCTAAATTGATATTTTGTACTAATTCTAATATACCATTCTTAGACTTAAGAGTTTAGGCGAACACATGGGACGTCCCAACCCTAATCAAAGTACTGCAATTTTCTACGTATAGTTTCCAATGAAAGCCGTAAAAACTTACCACAAGGAAAGATATCCGTTGAGATATTCGTCATCGATTTGGGTTGCGGTGTCATTAATGAAAAGTGGGTCGGGAAGTTCAGGAACTGTTGGAACTGAAAAAAATTACATAACACATTGTAGCTCTAATAAACCTTACTACACTATTGTTGGTATATTTAAAAATTATATATTTCACATTAATATATATTTGTTTTTTCTTAAATAAAAAGGTTTACTTACGAGCAGCAGCGGAAGCGACGAAAAGCGCTACCACAACCAAAACTTTGTTGGAAACCATTTTTGCAGATTGAGCCCTTTAGATACAAAATAGTGATCCGGCAATTTTCAATCAGCACTGAGAAAGATTGCAGAAGATTCCCGAGATTTTATACTCTTAATCGAGTGATGTAATTTTGCAGTTGTCAATTTACATAGATAATTAATCACAGCAGGTAGCACGCACTCAAGTACTTTCCTGGCAGGTGTTTAATTGGTTTAGTTCTAATTACCTGTTTACAGTGGAAATCGATTAACTCTCGATAACCTTTAATTGATTATGTTCATTAAGTGCAGATAAGTTTAAATTAAATTTTCAATGACTGCCAAATTATTAACTAATTGATATATAGTTATTATATATGGGTAAAATCAGTGAGTATTCCACACTCTCTTGATATCTGTTTTCATGTTACTTCCTTATCGAAATATGTTACAATTAAATTATACATGTGCTAGGGAATTACTTCATGTTTCTTTAAAGTGTTGATAAGCAAAATGTAAATACTTTATTATGCATAACAAGGATATGATATATGGTTATGTAACTGTAATGAATCCTCTTGTATTGTCCGAGAGTAGTTAAAACTGTTATTATTTAAAGAAGGAAATTTTCAACATTTTAGATAAGAAAATGGTATAATGGTAATTCCAACATTCAGCAGAAAATGGAAGGTTGTCTTCCATAAGTTATGCAGGTGCAAAATATTTATTGTAAATGCATATATATTATGCATTATAGTAATAGTAGATATTTATTCAGCCTCATAAAAATAGCCCGCAGGCCCCAACACATTACATAAGTACATGAATCCATTACATAACCAATATTACAAAACCATTGAAATAATACTTATGTTTTTCAGCTGTACAAAAACATGATAGTTACCTACACACGAACATGGATGAATAAACGATATAGAAAACCCCGTTAAAAATGTGGACAGACGGTTCAATGAAGTGTCCCACCTGAAAAAGTAAAATGTCTGCGGCACTTGTTAATAATTTTCATTAAATATACTCTAAAAATAGACATTGGTAGTGACGCTCAAAGCTTTATCGACTGTATTACCATGTTAAAAAATGATCAAAGTTTAGCATTACAATTGGATCACTAATCATATTACCTTTGGTCGCTGAGATTTTGAGGTTATGAGGTTCAAGTTTTATAAAAATAAGTTTAATCATAAGTGCTAAGGTTACGTGAATGCAGGCAATAAAAGGACAAGTTGACGGTCTCTCGAGATTAGCTGCCTAACCTACCAATTCCGAGTAAATATAAATCAATCCTAATTAATCATTTCCCTTTCAGGTTTGACATATCTTTAGAGGAAGCACAAACAACTATCTGCCGTAAATATTGGAATACATTACTCACCGCGGTAAAATTAGCAACTATTGCTATCAATAATTATTTATGTCATATTTTTCACTCAAAAAAGAAAATAAATCTACTCAACAGGAATTTAATATAAAAATTACATTGTAGGATCGTCACAAGCTTATTGAAAACGTATTAAGTATACAAACTTACAATATCTACAAGAGGAAGAGTATAGCATACACTACAGAACTGGGTTTCCGTCCCCTTCGCTTCGATATATACATTTGGCATTTGGGTTTTATTTTAGCTGATGGCATTTAGAAATAAAACTATGAATATCACGTCCCACCAACACTGGGTCTCTGAAACTACATGAACATGGTATTTATTTTACAAACCTAAGATAAATAATCATGAATATTCAATTCTGCATCTCTGAGGCACTTTGAGATTTCACAAGAATTCTATTTTAGAGTACCTGAGGAAATGTGAGGTTTCATGAGGAGTGGTATTTCATGAGAGTTTAATCCAACATGCCTGGGGCACTGTGAGCTTTTTTAATATAAGGTAGAAAACCGGAAGTGTAATTTCCATCGCCCGATGCAGGAAATACAGGTTATATTAAATTAATTGAAATGGATGCACTTAATTTCCGTCAAATCCCGCACGCAGGAAAAAATTTTGTTCGGCATTTCCGGCGTTGGACATTGCCGACATTCATTAGGATCCTTGATTGTAATGAATGAAGCGTCAAACCAAGTTTGATGCCAATTTAACATGTAAACAATTTAAAAGATTTGTAATATATCTGTATTTGTACACTTTTGCTAATATTTATAATACATTTTTGATAGTTTTTTTGCATGTAATAAATAGAAAGTTCGATATCATTTAATCTTCCATTCGGAACGTGGCAGGAAGTTGGTTGGTTCAATGATGTCGATAAAGCTTCCTCCGTGAACACACATAATACGTGTGTCCATTTATGCGAACATACACGCCGTGGTGGTCGTTGCATCCGGGTAGCTTCTGGAACCGGATGTCAATCCTACAATAAGCATAATAATTAATATTGGCATAACTATGCAGACCCGGGAAGGCGTGGGTCAGCAGGGCATAGGACTCCAACAGCCAGGGTCTAGATAGTATGCTTAAGTTTGAACAAAATCTATCCGAGTGTTAAGGATGAGTGTTTTTACCGTATTCTTAGGTTTTTAAATATCAAAAATTAATTATTCCATCAACAGCTAACGGATTGTAGACTTTAAGGTACCAATTGAAATCCCAATAGATGACCCATTAACTCAGTGTTACTACATTATGACCTGTTTGATCAATTTAAATTGTATCAATCGATACCTTAAAATTTGGAAAAGTTTTCTTAAAAATTCGTATTTCAAAAGACCTAACGTACCATTTGAAGTACCCATAAAGTTTTCGAAAGCAATTTTAAATTTCAGATTTCCAAAAATTGGACGAGAAGATCAACTTTAAAAAACGTTTTCTAGCCATTTCAAAGTCGATCTCCTCCCCTAGTTTTTTTTGAAATATAAAATTGAAAAGTTACTTTTGAAACCTTTACTGTGGGTACTTCAAACTGAAATTCGATTTTTTAAGAATACTATTTTCACTAATTTTGGAGTCAATGGTTGGGAAATTTTAAACCGATCAAATATGTCAAAATAATAATAAGTATTATCTTTAGCTTATTTTTGTTATTTACTGAATATCGATTAAAAAATATTATATCTAACTAGCAGTTATAGGAAGGAAATGAAACCGCATTTCGAACTTAAATAAACGTTAACTTTACAATATCTATATCATTATATTGTACAATATCAATGGCTGCTCATTATATAAGTCTAGACTATATTTAATATTTACCGAAATCTTATTTAGGTACATTGCTACAAAAAACTAACAATTTATTTCAAACCAACAATATTTTTCAAGGGGTACAAATATTATAATAGATTTTGTGAGTACTCTTATTGTTAGCATAGACATATATTTTGTACAGATTCTCCAGATCCAAGAAAATTAACAATTACTTTCCAAGTCCAGTGCCTGAAGACATAGTGTGATGTGTTAGGATGCATCGGCTTTGAAACTTTGAGTAGGTGTAGCCCCGAGCACATTCCATTTCTTCAGACGGAATTGTGTTGATTCTGTAAAATATTTATTGTGTAATTATAGAAGCCCTTTAATTTTATTTCACTGTACATTGAAAACTAACAAACGGCCCAAGAGCTCCGCGATGTAAATATATAGGATATAATATTTTAAATGCGGGACTTAGGAAATTCACATGCAACGGAAACGTCGTCATCAGTAGTAAAGATGCAATATAACCTAGGCAATGCTATTTTTATTTTCCATAGGAATTTATATGCAAAATGTATTCCAATTATAGTTAACCCATAGAGTTATAACGTAATATTAATTATGAGACTCTGTTTGTCTGCTTTACCTAAAAGGCTCAATTGTAAGAAAGAAAATCCTAGTACAGTCAAACATAAAATACAAAAAACTTACGACCAATCAGTGATTGTTGATGGTCTCTTGTCTGGAGGTGGTGGCCTAGGCGTATATAGATATGCAGGAGGGTCAGGTGGTGCCACAGACATATCTGGGTCTTCTTCAGTAGCACTAGGTGGTGACCCAGGCATATACGGATCTTCTTCAGGAAGACGTGGTGGTGACCCTGACATAGCTGGATCTTCTTCGGGAGGACCAGGTGGTGACCCTGACATATCCGTATCTTCTTCAGGAGGACCAGGTGGTGACCCTGACAT
Organism: Tomocerus mixtus; assembly: GCA_034694165.1. NCBI lineage: Eukaryota > Metazoa > Arthropoda > Collembola > Entomobryomorpha > Tomoceridae > Tomocerus > Tomocerus mixtus. Next base: position 10,215 of record JAQFYC010004388.1, on the reverse strand, counting down.
ATCCGTATCTTCTTCAGGAGGACCAGGTGGTGAACCAGATTCCTCTTCAGGAGCACCAGGTAGTGACCCAGACATATCTGGATCTTCTTCAGGATCACCAGGTGGTGCCACAGGCATATCTGGATCTTCTTCAGGAAGACCAGGTGGTGACCCGGATATATCTGGATCTTCTCCAGGAGGACCAGGTGGTGACCCTGACATATCTGGATCTTCTTCAGGAAGACCAGGTGGTGACCCGGATATATCTGGATCTTCTTCAGGAGGACCAGGTGGTGACCCTGACATATCTGGATCTTCTTCAGGAAGACCAGGTGGTGACCCTGACATATCTGGATCTTCTTCAGGAAGACCAGGATCTTTATCAGGATCACCAGGTGGTGGCACAGGCATACCTGGATCTTCTTCAGGGGGACCAGGCGGTTGCCCAGACATATCTGGATCTTCTTCAATAAGCCATGGTGATAGCGGTAACATATCTGGATCCTCTATACTTTGGTCAGGAACCCTGCAGCAGGATATTTTCCAATATCAAACTGCTTAACATTTTTACAATTATTGCAATAAGTTGAACGAGTTAAAATCTTACGAGCCACCAGATTCGTCAGGGATTTCAATATTTCGAATTGGTTCTTCATTGTCGACTTCACTAGAACTTCGAAGAATCTGCCTTCCATATCTTACAACTTGTCCCTTAGCACATAAATATAAAAATATATTAAACAAGATCACTTAAAGTTCCATAGTATGTGGTTTGGGTATTTGTGCACAATTTTCTAAATTGTACACAAATGTTAATTTATATTTAATAATATTTATATTATTAAAGATTTATTTAATAGTACAACAAAATTTTAGTTACTAAATCTGTAAAAGACAGGCATAACTGTAATTAGCTGTTTTAGTTACTCAGCAGGTCTTTAGGAGAACAATTTAAACAGGGCTCCAGCAGAAATGGTATCAGCATGCATTAACAAACATTACTTACCATTGTAGATTACTAGTAAATCCTTGTTCGAGGTTTGTAATGCGTTCTAATATCATTCAGTACAGTGAGAAAATATGAATTCGCTGCATTATTTATTTTTACAGTCTAACGATCAAAAGTATTTGCCAAGTGCCATTATTCTTTGCTGAAAATCCCTTGCAGTGTTCAGAAAAATATTAACTAATGTCAAAAAGTGTCTTAATGAAAGTCAATTATTTAATAAAATATTTAAATCAGGAGATTAATAATTGCGGCGAGCAGTGGCAATGAGAAAAAATTATAAAATAAAAATGTGGAAAATGTCCCAAGCACTATAATATACGATTTTGTACTTACATCTTTAAGGGTCCCAATGTGCCTTGCTTGCAAATATTTGCAGTTGAGAAGTACAACAGAAAGGAGTAGTATAATATGATTACAGAGGAAATTCATAATATCGGACAATCTGCAACTTTGTTCCCTTGATCTTTTGTCCGGTGCTTACACTATGGGGCGATTATGTTATCATATGTTCACTGTTTCACTAAATCCTTAAAAATAAATGGAAAGTTGAAAGCTTACAAATATGTGAGAGTTTAATTTCTATTGTTTTTATTCTAAACATTACTAAGTTAGAAAATGATGAACAATCCCATTTACATGGTTATTACTCTTATTAAGCTTTCTTTCTCCTGAATGTATTAATATAATTAACAATAGGTTAAATATTTCTTTCAAAACAGTTTTCTACTTTTGACAGACAAAAAATATATGTAGCACTCTTAACTACTCTATCCGACAAAAGTGGGCAACAGTGTCCACCACTCCACGTAAAAAGATGCAGTACCTATATTATCTACATAGTATTGAAAATTATTGTCTGAAATTTCACGAAATATGTTGCAGTCTATTTCTTAATTATTTGTTTACAACAATACTTATAATTTAGATAAATATAGATGTACATTAATAGCAAATTCATAATACACACAGGAACTAAAAATTATATTTGAATACTAAAATACGTTATATACATTTATTTTGTACAAATTGTGGTTCTTTTCAATTTACATGTACCCTTTATGCGTGTTTTTGTTGGAGATAATTAACTTCTTACGGAGCAGCTGGGTTTACTTCAGTTGGATCAAGAGTAACATTAAAAAAAATATTATGATGCATACTAACATACAGTATTTAAAATATGTACCTAATTCTAGAGCAATCACTAGCTTATGTCTATGTGGAAGAATAAAGAGAATAATGTTTCCGCAAGATCAAATTATTAGTAACCGTAGATTATTTTTTGACCGTCGGTTCAAGAACAGGTTCCCACTTATGAATTACAACTGGATTCCTGAATACAAAATTACTAAATTAGTTTTCAATTTCAATTAACTATAATATGCTAAATAAGTGGAAAAAAGTAGAATAGGATTAATAATATTGATTTTAAACTCATACACGGAGCTAGATCCAATTTGCTCGTCCCCTGACTTGTTCTAACAAAAAGTAATTTATTTACACTATTAAATATGAATTTAGAGTAGGAAGTATATTATAATTATAACTGTTGACTGTAGATTTACTAACTGGCTGCCACGCTTGATAAGTCGCGCTAGGCACATCTACAACAGGATCCCTGAATTATAAATTACTAAGATTAATTAAATCAGCCTCCAACACATTGATGCCAGAACATACTTGCACATAACCTTAACTTACTTATTGTCTGTCGGTTCAACATCAAGTTCCCACGTCAAATAAGTAGAAGGTTCTATTTCGTCTGACTCCCTGAATTAATAAAATATGAAAATTAAGATTTTAGTATACAATATGTTGAATATACTACATTTATAATATAACAAGCGTAAAGTCTTAAGGGTAGTATTAATAATGACTCCTCAGATCTTATTACCCGTAGATTAACCTTAATATAGGCTGCTCCACTATACTACTCAACCATGATTAGCATGTTGTACAAGCATCCGATTTATTGTAACTAATCCGACAAGGGAAGTACTTGCTTTGATAAATGGGTAAATTAAAATGTACTATTCCACTTAACACGACATGTTCCACATTACAAATCATACTCTGTAACTTGTATTTCGGAAATACAGTACCCTGTGCTACTGTGGTAAACAGGGTGAGTGGTAAAGTACAATTTTATAGCAGTATTATTAATTAGTTACATAAATATTGGGCAAGAGTTAGTAAGGAGGAATTGCAATAGTATAAAAATTCACTGCTATGAATGCGCAATGGAACGTAAAGATCATCGCTACTAAAACGAATCGTGACCTAAATGAGATGTACTGCTGTATAATGGGTAGTCAGCTTGTTTGAAAAAGGTTTTTGAGTTGCAATATAATAGTTACTACGCATACCTCATTTTCGATTTATAATTTTTTGAAACACTTAGGGACCATTGGCAAAAACAAAGAATGCTGTGCATGCAAAGAGCATAACGAGTTAGTGGGTTTATGCATTTTAATTTATATATTTTGATCATCCAGCCTAGCAGTTCCCTTGTTAGCTCTAACTTTTAATATTAATACTACTCTAAGACCTTACGACATCGGCATGTAATGGTTAGTTTCGTCTGGGATCTCAATATCTCGGATTGGCTCTTCACCAACATCTTGGGAGGTGCCCTAACAAAAAGTATAACAGTTTACAATATTGAAAATTAATTCTAATGCCCTTATATAGTAAATAGTTAGTTAACTTTACTCAAGTGACAAAATGGCTACGTATGCTATTTATTACACGAATCGAAATCAGGGATTAACGCAAGCGCCAGACATTGGTCGCATGGTAAAGATATAAATAACAAACAAATAATTAGTAAAAATTCGTATAACAAATCTCATGTATCTGCCGGTGGTGTACTAACAGTTTTCCATTTGAGAATAACAGGTTCGTCTTCTTCAGGCTGTCTAAATTACAATATTAATAAAATTAATTATTATTTTAAAGTGTATTGACAATAACAATAAGTATTTCAGAATTTAAGAGCTTACGACTCCGGCATGAGATTGTCAGCAGGTATTTCAAATTTTCGAATTGGTTCTCCGCCATCGTTCACTGCACTGTGTCTCTATTCAAATTTAAATATTTACGGTATAGTATATTTACATAAATAAACCAAAATAACCAAAGAAGTCAATTCATATGTCATCGTCAGTTACCCTTGCATCAGCACAGTTGAGAAAAGCTACAAGAAAGATGCTAAAATATGCAACCAAATAATAATTACTGCGAGTTTTGTAAGACATTTTGAATTTTTTGGGCACTCTAAATATTATTTTTTAAATGACACAGTATTAGTAAATGACCCAGATTATTGTAAATATTTATTACAACCAGGTCGTCAGCATAGTGCATTGTTTATGCAATTGCTTTAATAGTAAATAGATTTATGACATATTATATGTATATAGTATTAGTCATAATAACGATTGCATTATGTACATTCGCTCTACTTTATTAGAACACAGGAACACACAGTAAATAGATAAAGGGTAAATAAATAAATAACAATTGTATTATTATTTTCAATATACTTCTGATAAAAATATATTGCAATCGTTATGAACAGAATATTACTTTATCAGGCATTACATTCGAGGAACAAAAACTGTAGACAAAATGAGTGTCTATCACAACTAAGGATGTTTTCAACTGAAAACATTCATCCATTTTTGCATCTAATATACCTGACTATAAATAGGCTAAACAAATAAAACTATATCGGTATATTTTAATGATGTTTGATGCTATAAGAGTTTATTGTATGTTATTTTTATATTGGACAAACAATTAATTTACAAATTAATGCTCCACTATGTTATCATTCAATCGACTATATTTCTATATGTAAGTATACTAATATATGTATATGTATATATGACCATATATTATGTATAAAAATATATGAACATCGTAAATGTCCCCTTTTGGAAAAAATAATAGTTTCCTACTTCCATTCTTAATATTCTGAAAGATTTAATTATTTTCCTAGTTTTGAAGTTGTCGTTAGGATGGGAATGGAAATTTTGGATAAAATCAGCAGAATAAGTGTGGGGGTAGGATGCGGTTTTAAGAATTTCAAACTCAAAAGTTGTAAGTATTATACTCAATATTGGCATGGCGAGATACAAAGACATTCCTAGTAGTGAGTACATTTTACACGTCCCAAAGTTGACAATTATATGCATAACCATGATAATTAGTTGCACAAATAGACTAACGAAATGAAAAAGTTTGCTTACCGTTACACATGCTAAATAAAAGGGAGGATATAGTTTTATGGCAGCGGAGAGTGTTAATTGTGGTTGGCGATTGTTGATTATTTTTAAATTTTGAATCCAGTTCCGTAATTTGTATTTGTACTTCGTCCCTATGTTACTTGAGATGTTGAGATTAGAATATGTTGGTTAATAATACTATGCAACTCAGAGTGTACATGCAATGTTGCTGGAGATATGAGTAGAAGTAACGCAGTACGATTTCTACGAAAAAATAAAAACAAACGACCTGTGTAAAGATTGTATGCAATTTCCTTCTATTTGGTATCTAGTCTTAAAGGGAAGTATTTTAGTAAAGCCACTCATTACATACATGTATATTTTATATTTAGGCCTTGAACCAAAATACTGTTTACACTGCCTTTACAAAAGTAGGAAATTTTAGGGTTGATTTTCAATATCCTACTTGTACTCCCTAATAAAATATTGTAAAGTGCCTATCAATCGAACGGCGTTACTTCTACCCATTAATATCAGCTAAATCTCCAGCAAAACTGCATGTAAACTCTGAGTTACAATAGTATTATTAACTAATAAATTCCAATCTCAAGTAACATTGTGGACGAAGTACAAATACAAATTACAGAACTGGATTCAAAATTTAAAAATGACGACGGAAGAACGCCGTGTTTCCTGGAATAACTAAAATTATAAATAGGAGTTGCTGAAACCCAAACTTTTGTCTTGCATTCTTTGTAACATATATTGCAATATATTATGTAACAATAAACAACTTTTAAAATATCATAAGTATTTGAAGTACAGAAAAAACTTTGAACTTACTTATACGAAAGATAATTTTGTTAGATTTAAGTAGACACGTACATAAAAATTAAAAGTCTAAATCATGAGTTCATATTTGGTAAGATCCGCAATTATTCACTATTACACAATATGTGATAAATTGAGGATTGGACCATTTACATTCAACAAAAAAACCACGCAAATTGAATTAGTAAAAAATCCATTTCAAATATATTTGTGGTATGTTACCACTTTAGGCATCTGTGGCCTTTTCATCTACTTTTTAGTTTTCCTTGGAGTGCAGTTATTCCTTTCAAAGGCTCCTTACGGAATAATCCTCACTGTACTGGTCATAATTTTCGAATTCACCCTATTGCTAACTATAGCATACAATGTTGGAACAGTGATTCCGTTTGAGGACAGCATATCCTTGATGAACTCCTACTTAAGATTTGATGACCAAGTTTCAAGTAAGAATAAGAAATACAAATTCGCTTTACATTTTCTTAGAAATGTAATGTTGACGCATTTAACGCTGAACTATGTAATCATGTTTACTTTAAAATGCTTGTTGGGTTTTGTTATTGTTCGCAGAAATATTTGAAAATGAATTGAGAAAGCCAGATGGGCACCTCGACTGGAATGGACTGGCTCTCTTTGGAATTATGTACGGATGGATTTTTAACACAATAGCTATGCCATGTCCGATTATGTTTATTCTGGAAGAACATCCATTTGAACCTTTTTTAGATTTCATTTGTCCTTCCATCAGCACTCATGTCATCACAAAATTACTATGCTCTTTAGTTTTGGCATTTACATCACCCTGTCCCTCACATCCTTGACAGGTAATATGATACTCTGCTACACCTCATTTAGCACACTGACAATGCTAATTTCTGGGGAATATGGAAACAATCGCCAATCACAATTAACACTCTCCGCTGCCATAAAACTGTATCCACCCTTTTATTTAGCATGTGTAACGGTAAACAAACTTTTTCATTTCGTTAGTCCATTTGTGCAACTAATTATCATGGTTATGCATATACTTGTCAACTTTGCGACGTGTAAAATGTACTCACTGCTAGGAATGCCTTTGTATCTCGCCATGCCAATAGTGAGTATAATACTTAAAACTTTTGAGTTTGAAATTCTTAAAAATGCATCCTACCCCCACACTTATTCTGCTGATTTTATCCATAATTTCCATTCCCATCCTAAGGGCAACTTCAAAACTAGGAAAATAATTAAATCTTTCAGAACATTAAGAATGGAAGTAGGAAACTATTATTATTTCCAAAGGGGAACATTTACGACATTCATGTATTTAGTAGTCGATTATACGATAACATCATTGCTGAGCATTCATTTGTAACTTGTTTGTGAAATACAAATAAAATCCCCGTTCTGCGTAATTATACTGTACTATAGAATAATAATGATAAATAATTTGCATACGAAATTCTTTTGCGTGGGTATATTCACGATGCATGAATTTATTCATTGGATATACTTAAACTAACTTTAAGTAATATTGTACTATTACATTTAGAAGCCAATATAAACTACACGTTACCATTACCTAGTTGTAAAGGTATTCCAGTACATGAGCGAGAATTATACATGACACCATAATTAGTCATAATAATATCTCTGAAAGTTTTGGTTTGGATTGTAGAGTTAGCAAAATTGTTTCCTTGATTTACTAATGTGCCGGCAGCAGTATATCATTTTAGGATTTACAAATCTGGGGTAAAAAATTATTGTAAGTGAATGTATAATCGAATATATAATCTCTATAATATTATATTCAGTTTAAAATAGTAGAAGCGGAATAAATACTTACTCCCATAAATGAATCATGGACACATTTCGACAAAGGCTGGTAGGAGAGGCAAGTTGCGTCAGCGGCATTTACTTTTGAAGCTATTTTAAATGAAAATACTACATAATTATGCTGCAATATTAAGGAGCGTAGCATAAGTGAATTATGTAATAATGCATTTTTAAAAATACACATTCATAATGAAATATACTTATATAATGCAATACCATGTTCGTCTAAACATTTTTCTAAATGCATTTTTAAATCCTCCTTCACTGGGCCTTGCATAGAAGCGTCAAACAATTTCAAAATATTTTCCTTGTGGGGTTTCCCGTCAGCGTCAACCTTAACATGAGTCAGATATAAATAATTTAGTATAACGAAAATTAACACAACTAAACTATACACAATTGTTACTAAAATTTTTTAAAAACAGTCACAGTGGAAATTTAAACTTGCCAATTTCTTCTTTTCCAAGATGCATTTAGATAGACACTGAAAAAGAACAGAACCAATAACAGTAACAAATATTTTCAAACTTTTTTTCCTTTTGATAAAGACGGCAAATTTTAAGATGGTGTCAAAAGATGAAAAATGTCAAAATACTTACAGCCATCTGTTCCGGTGTCATTTTCATACTTGTAACTCCTGTTTGCTTTGCACAGTCTTTTAAATTCATCATTTGTTCTTCCGTCATTTTAACATCCACTCCCTTACATTGGGGCATTTTGTCTCCAGCAGATATCTTTAAAATAATAATTAAAAGTGAATATCCTAATATCAAAATGGTACGCTGTTCTATTTTATATTTTAAATTAGGATGTGAATATTATCAAAATATCTTACAGATACTATTTGTAAAGCCACAAAGGCAACAACAGCAACACTCACGACTTTGTAAGATACCATGTCTACGCCGTTAATATAAATGTACTTGAATTGACTCTTGAATCTAAAGAATCCAAACGCAGAACGAAAGTGACAAAAGTTCCTTAGCATCCTGTCATTTTATGGAGTATCGGAGCATGAAATTATGGATGCACAATTTTTAACAAAATTATTACGAATTATATTTATTGAATAGGATATCATATTATATATATTATGAATGTGGCTTCCATTTTCCTGTAATTAAGCATTATTTAATAGACAGTAGTTGAGCCAGCTTAATATTTGCCGTGCTCCGTCGTCAAAGGCAAATGTGAACGCTATTATTAAACCAATAGGATAATATAGTAATGACAGTTTTGTCTGCTTTGACGTAGGTTATTGTTAGTAAAACATATGGTCACATTGGATTCCTCTGGTAAGATAAATGTCCCTGTGCCATTGCCATGTAGGTCGGTCCGAGTTAACTACACTAGGAGGCAACGATTGCACTTACCTAAGAATACCATAATTTAGTGCACGATAATAAATGTGAATTTAGTTTTATGCTATTTTTGCCAATACTTTTTTATGCACTTAAATAATAAAGCTTTGTAAAATATTTACTATGAATATGATATGGTATCTGTACTTTGTGCAATTACACATTATTATTTTAAATTGATGCATATACTTTTGTCCTTTGTTGGAAAGCCAGTGTATTATTGAACAAAGTTGTGACAAAATAAATCAATTATATTGCCTTACACATAACATTACTTATATAGGCAGGCACTACCATAATAGTGCGACAATTTCAACGTCGACGTAGGTCAACAAACAATTTGCGTTGAATAATGACTCTAGTGTAAAATTGTCAAATAGCCAGTTATTATTATTTTAGGAAGCAATATTTAATACATTCATACTTCACAAATATATTATATTACATATATTAGAGTTTACCACTTATTGTATTAATCTTACACATGGAAACAGGACGCTGAAATTGACGCTGGAAGTCAATTTCAATACACCAGTGCAAAAAATTCAAAAAAGAGGAGAAATAACTTTAGCATGCATGACGCGGGGTTTTGCAACTTTTGTTTGATAAATGTATATTAAAAATGAAAATACATTCTTTCAACGCATATAATGTTCAACCCGTATAATCCTGGATATTACCCGTAATAAATTTTCAAAAATCCGTCCTCATATTGTGCTAGATAAATATAGGCCAATTAAAAAATGTAAATCTAATGTCTCCACAAAAAAATGTAAATCTAATTTTTCCTTAAAATTTGTTCTCCCCGAATCAGGAGTCTTTGATAGGGCCTTTCCTTCACTCGATAGCTAATTACTTTTAAAACGTGAAGGCATATTATACGCAATGCCAGGCTAATAAATATCACAAAATTAAAGTAAATCCAGTGGCGTACGCAGGGATGTTGTTTTGGGTGTTCAAACAACACCTACAATTTTCGGCGTACACTAGATATTAT
>JAQFYC010004387.1:0-17357 GCA_034694165.1 Tomocerus mixtus | reverse complement strand
GTTTTCCAAAGCTGATTCCTGTTCATTCCTTCATTTCGTTCCTTGGATGTATATCGTATTTCCTGAAATAAGCACTGGGGCTTGTAGTTAACACAATATTAATTTACAGTTTTTTTTTAAACTACGAACCAAGTTTGAAGAAATATTATTTACAAAAGTAAAATTATGGAAACTGTCAATATTATTGATCTTTATTACTAAAATTTAATTTTTTAAAACTGTAGTGGCCTTCTACTGTATTTTATATAGTAAGTGGCCCAGTTTTATTCAAAAAATAAATAAATTATGCATTTACATAATATTATTGGATTCAAAGCAATATAAATATAAAGCAGCCGCAAATACTAGAAATGGGGGGAAGTCCCATTTAAAATAAAAGTTAATAAAACTCCCTAGTGGTGTCATATAGGGAATACGGTGGTCTCATTGCTTAACGCAGTTTTTCCAAAGCATCAACGTTCTACTAAATATAATTTATGCAAGTAAAAATGCCAGTCTTACAAAAATTACGTAAGAAAAGCGGGAGAACAATAAAATAAAAGCCTGAAGTGTGTTAATAGAGGAAACACGGTGTTGTTGTATAGAATATTGGAAATTGTAGATGGAAATACATTACTAGTTCTATAGTAAAGGTATGTGTCCTTGTTCATAGTTACTTATCGTTAGTTCTTACTTATTGTGTTCACTTGAGTTGATTTCTGTTCGCCTGAGCGTCCCTGGCCTGGCCTGGCATCCTAGAATCCTACTCCGTAGTTCCCAGGGAAATTGATAAAGCGTGCTCTGCCTCCCTTTCATCCTTACCCGCCTTCTCCTCACATCACATATATTCACAATTGCCTTATCCTTACCCACCCTATCCTTTATATTTTATATCTGTAATAACTAATAGTCTCTTCGAATTCTCCATAGTTTATATAGAGAGAGAGTGAAAGAGATATTTTATATTTATATTCTGTTCTTTCTTTCTCCAGTTTCAACAGTCAAACCCACTCTGTTCATTCAGTTGAATGTTGAAAGCCAGGCGGACAGCACACAGGACACATTCACATAAAAATTCATGGGACGATACGATACGATCTCTTTAGCATTTATTTATACCAAGTCACTCACTCTACTTACTTCACTACTCCCCTCGTACTCTGATTTCTTCCACTAACTCACATTTTTATTCTTTAATGCTGCTACTTATATTTGTAACTATAGGATATCGATAACTTGAATATCCCCTGCTCATAAATACGTACAGATTTATATTTACTGTTGTATGTAGTTCACTAAGAGTACATACAGATATAACATGTATTTTGACAGATACGCAGTAAATATATAAGTACATAAGAAAGAATTGTAGTAGTAGTAGTACAAATAGGGTAAGGAGTGCATATCCGACTAGAATACGAATCTAAGGTACTTATCGTTAGGCAGATGCAATTTGTAGAGAAAATCACGTTTGGTATTAGTAAGGCCAAGCCAGGACAGAACAAGCCAGGACAGGTGCATATCCAATGTGTACACTTTTTTATTAAGCATACGTATTACGTATCTGGCAAAACATGCATGGTATGTGGTGTTGTCATTGCTTATTCGTGACATTCAACTTGTATGCAATGGTTCCACTTACAATTCCAATATAAACGTATTGGTTACGGAATGGGCGTCCAAAAATAATGACCGGATCGTGACATATTCTTTTCTACGATAAATTGCTCTGCAAAGGTATATGAAAAAATGAAATATGAAGAAATAAAATAAATTTGCAGTAGATGATGTGGGTTACGGAATAATAAGGGCAGAAGATGTACATAATCAAGAAATAATTAATTTTATATTTTAAATATTGTCAAATGGCGTTTATTCTTTGAAAAAAATTATTTAAGTACACGAGGAGAAAGCATAATCGTGCTTTTACTTTTATTAGTATTTAAAAATTCTGTAAACCGTAACCTCAACTGTAAGAATTGCTGGATAGGATTTTTAAACGATGGAAATAGTATTAAATAAAGTCAGGGAAAAAAACAAAGAGAAAGTAGCGTGAAGGTTTTTGAGAGTTTTCTTTATAAATTGGTTAGTCGTCAAGTTTTGGAGATAAACTGGTGCGGAGCATGAAATTCGTTCTTGTTGACGGAAGCCAATCAAAAAATTCTATCCAGTTAAAAAGTCCGTCCATTTTAGTTTAGCTATTGGACTCTGCCATTGCCATTACTATATAGAGTCGATACCATAGGCAGTACTACAAATACCTAAAACAGTTTTTTAGCTGATTGGGAGTTTATAGGAATTGAGTGAATGAGGTAATATGCTCTTTGTGTATTAAATGCTCTGTCTTGGCGTGTCTGACTTCATTTGGAAGTTTCTCCTCGCTTCAATTACCATTCCCTTAGTTTTTGTCCAATCAAAAATTGACGGGCACTTACAATTACAAATAGTAGGAGCAAATGTGGCTGTTTGCGGATACATAATATAATGTTATTGCTCCAGAGGGCAGACAGAATACAAATGAACTTTCTCCGCTTTCCATTATAGTACTTTCCCCATTTTCCGATTTCATTTTTATTTTTTGAAGATCTGATATCCACAGACTGCTCTGCTGCTGCTACTGCTAGTGCACTAATACCAAGTATAAAAGTCCTATTGTCCTATTGTCTTGTTCCAAAAATGCGAAACTGAAACTGAACTGTTCTTTCTTCGTTATAGGAAGTATAATAAGAATCCGTTGTTGGAATTATAATGAGAGCGGAGTGAATGAGTGAAAGTGAACTCAATTTAATCTTCACTAACTAACTGAACTCTCTCAACGTCGTTCCAGAGCACAAAAAGATTTCTCCATTGTAATTTTTCTATGAAATCTTATACTTTTATAAAAATTGCTCCCTTTCTTCTAATCGTTCTTCCTAAATAGCATTATTTCGGGAAAAGAACATATTAATTAGCTCTATTAGAATTCTACACAAGTCTACCTTTGATTTGCCAGAGGAAGAATAACGCTCCTTGTGGCGTCATTAGTTTAACTTGCCCTGAATTGAAAATTTGCTTGTGAAAGCCGTTGATTGCGAGTAGGCTGAGGAGAAAGCGATGTCAGGTCAAAAAACTTTCTCTACACTCTTTTTCATATTTCAAAAGAAGTCTGTAGTGTGTCTGCTCATTCAGATTGTAAATTCTGTATTACTAAGTATTATAGCGAAAGTACAGGGTGTATCATAACCAGTTTTGACTTCCCATGGCTAATGATGACTGTGTGTACCTCCCGTACTGCCTTGCAATTTTGACAATAAAAAAAGCTTCATGGAATATCATTACGCCCCTAAATTTGTTTATTAAATTTATTTTTAACTAGATGAGACTTCCCTTGAATACTTTTGCAAATATGCTAGTTATAGGGGCAAATAGTTATGGCAGACCCTGTAAAAGTATAAAAGAAAATCTGACATAAATATGCCAGTTTGAATAGTTGGTACGGAAAGGAGTGTATTGTTTTCCGAAGTTTAAGGGAATTATGTACACACAAGAAAAGAAAAAGTAAGCCGGAAAAAAGAAAGTCACGTGAGAGGAAGAAAGTCAGAAGGAGAAAGTTTTCTTTTCCTTAGTTTGCAAACTATATTATTCTCTTCTCAATCCAGTCTTCATCTTTATAATATAATAATACATAAAGTACATAAAGGCTCCTTTGTATATCCATTCATATTTTATAAGAAATATCTCACGGGTTTATTTTACTTACTTGATGTACCATGCTTTAGATCACAGGCCAGGCCAAGCCATGCTTTCTCTTCTTTCTTTCTCTTACTTACTTACTCAGTTCATTGTCAGATTTTTCAGTTCAATTTCTTAGTAATGCAGAGCAATGGCAGTAATGGAAATTTCGTGTAACATAATACAGTGGATAAACACTTTTGCCTTTTACACTGCTAAACCAACTAGTTCGCCTTTTCCCTCTTTTTCTCAAGAGTCTGCACTTTCACCACTTTCACTCCACTCTTTATTATATTCTCAATCTCTAGCATTTCTTTCTGCGCATACATTTCATCAGCAGGCCAAGCCATTATCATGAGACCAGTTTATAACCAAACGGAAATTTCTCAAAACTTTTCCCTCGTAAAGCTTCTGCATGGCAAAATTGGCATTCCCTGTATTCCCTAACAGTCTAACAACAAATACTATGCAAGTTTTTGCCTTCAGACACTAAAATGTGTAATATATATTATATTGTACAATAGTCTGCACTTTCTATTTATAATTAAATCTCACTGGGAGTTGGTATGTAAATATAGTGAAAGTAATTATTCTGGAAGCGCCTTAACCCTCCGTAGAAACTTTCTCCTAATTTTTTGATGCTAAACATGCAGGGATTAAATAAAAATAGACTAAAAGTTTATTTACATGGCGGCACAATTTAAATCAAATGATTGTTCCGTGTATTTACTAAACACCACATTGGTCCTTTTAACCGTGATAGGAGAAAGTGGAGCGGTTCCCGATTAATGACTTACACTGTAGATCCTACTTTGTATTTTGTTTTCACAGCTCTAAAATGGCCCTGCTGGAGCATTTACTTGTAATATAATACAAATGCTCTGTAAGGGGCCAGAAAATTCAAATAGAAAGAAAATATAACGCTAATTTCGTGTTGTGGTTACTTCCTGTATTACACAACAGTTTTATTAAATCGCCTTGTACAGACAGAGTCCTCCTTTATACATTATAAGGAGCAAGTGCCTTTGTTTGTATTTTAATTAGTAAATGTAAAACGGGGAGGAAGTGTTAATTTAATGGGGGATCTTTATACTTAGCGAGCTAACAACAACGTAACAAGGCAATAGTGTTGTAAGTACATACATGTTGAACACAGTGAGTGAAATAGTGAGATGTGTGTGTTATTATGTATTATGAGTGGAGTGGAGGAGGAGGAGGGAAGAATGAGAGGCACGCGGGACAGTACATGGACTACAGGAGTCTATCTTTAATAATAAGTTTTTGTGGAGAGCAATAAAATATTTTATGGGAGACATGAGGATCGTGATGTGATGTGCAATATCCACTCTTTAATCTTCTTATATTCTGTATTTGTATATAGTAGGTAGATCTCTGTAGAGCTGCAGATTAAATGAACTTTCCAATTTCTTGTGGAATTTACGACAGCAGGTGCTCTTCCCTCTTGATCGTCACACTTATAACATTACACTTAGACAGTTCATCCTCTCTATAAACATTCTAAGGAACCCATGAAACTTTCAAGGAATTCTTTCTATCCATTAACATATAAATGTCTAAAATATTCAATAAAAGAGTTCTCTACTTGACTAAAGATGAATGTATTATATTGTTCCACAATTTTGTGTACCTTTTTAATAGTCCTTACACACTTTCCTATTTACTATTCAATTATATTAACTAACAATCACAGGATAGGCTAAAATATTATAAATTCTTTCTACATAGCTGGAAAATTCCTTAAAAACGTCTCTCAGACTAAAAATTTGTTTAAAATACGTTCTATATCGGAATATTTTTTTCCTTTTAAGAGAATTCCTGATAAGAATCTCACATACGCTCTAAAATTCGTTCTATATAGAAAAATTTGTTTATTTATAGGAATCCTTAAGATAGGAAATGTACTGTAGATATTAAATATAAGCAGAATACATTTGGTTGAGAGCAAGTGTACTGATTGTGAGTGTAGTGACTGAGTATTGGATGGATGCACTTTGATATGATCAAACCGTAATATCCATTAGCAGTTTAGTTTAAGTTGTGAGTTTAGAGTCTGCTTATGCAGAGCTTATCTCTGTTTTCCTCCGCCACGGCAGTTTAAAAGGAGATCTCAATTTTCCAGAGTAATAAGCGTGCATTACATTTCACATTTACAATTTACATTACTTACATGCATACTACATACCATTGCATAAGCAATGCACGGCAGACAAACTGTCACGTACACAAAATACCTAACTTATCCTTCGGGTACTTACTATCTACTATCTACCTATGCTTGCTTGCAAAACAGACAAACACTGATATCGTCGATTATACAATCAAAATGCCTTACACAAGAAGTTCAGTAAAAAATGAATTGTCAAACACAAAGTTTTGAGAAATTAAAAATATTTAAACGGTTTGCGTATTAATTTTTGCATGTAAATAATTCGCGAGTATAGCACAGGAAATGGTAAATATATGAACGGTAAGCAATTTTCATTTTGCAAAAAATTGTGTTGAAAACACACTCTTTTACCGAAAATTTTGTATTTGAAATCTTACACTCTTAAGTAAGCAGACATTTCCGTTAGACACTATGTCTTCTAAGGGATGTTTTTGTTTCCTTCTGCGATCAATTTTATTTGAAATTGTCCTTTCTACTGATTCTGTCTAAATTCTATTTAAATGTTTAAACTGAAGGTAGAAGTTTTTATTAAATAAGCGACGATACCAAATATATGTGAAATAGTAAGCCGTAAAGCATAACCCATGTGATGCGACTGGAAAACCTTCTAACTGTTTTTCATTAAAAGGGAATGAATGAATAATGAGAAAAATGAAATGGAATATAAATTTTGTGGAAGCCTGGCTCAGCAGCTAAATCATTACGAGCCTTCGGTTTTTGTTCCAGCAACTCCGCACTTTGCGCCCAGCTACTTTCCCTCTAATTTTTCATGCTCTCGTATAACTTATGTGTGTCGTCTTCTATGTATGTCGGTGTAAAATACTTTATGTACAAAAACACGGGTATTATATACATGCAACTATGCAATTCCTTAAGATGTTCAGAATATTATGTGAATTGAGTTGACTACCCTTCTTGCCTTGCATGGCTATGTACGAGTATGTAGATCACTTTTAACCAAGCTGTGCATTTTTTGGCATTGTTTCAGATGTCAACATGGTGGCGGAGCCAAAGGCTCACCAAACTGGAAGGAAGAGACAGAACATTGCCAAAACTGGAAATGACTGGTAAGTCAAGTCAAAGTCAACTCTCATCCCTTTCTACTGATTTACTATCTCTCCCAAAAGAACAAAACTATTTCTTATTCTTATTTGCTTACTTATCCGACAGTAAAACACACCATAGCCGACACCTAACCATTTCCTTAATACTTGTATCTTCACATAGCATCAAAACACTTTTTAGTTTATGTATATCTTATCCCATCCTCTTCTGTGATGTAACATTCAAATCTTTGTACATGAATCATCAGCACCCCTCCTTTGAACCGCAAAACGGCAGGCTAGAAATATTGTTCAAATAAGTTTAGCAATTTAATATTAGATGAATTTATTTAAATGCAAAAATCCAATCTTAGAACATTTGCTGATCATAATAACGGAACTTTTTAAATTTCTTTGTAAAATTATCAATTGATTATAAATATTTTTAGTGGCATAAAAAATATTTAATATTTACTTGTTTTCACTACGTTTTGACGTATATTTTTTATATTTTATATCAAACACTATGCGAAATCAGAATAGGCAATGTAAACTAGGTATGTTAGAAATTGATTAATATTAACGCATTTATTTATAAAATAGAAAATTATTTGCGAAATCATTTGAGACGTTAACCGTTGGGTGGTTTGAAGAAGGGTGTCTGTTTTCTTGGCAAAAAGGAAGTTGTTTTATTTTATTTATCTACTTACATACTTGCATAAGTACATACATCAGCTAAAACTCAACTTTAACTTATTTAACTCAAC
The DNA here is from genome assembly GCA_034694165.1 of Tomocerus mixtus. NCBI lineage: Eukaryota > Metazoa > Arthropoda > Collembola > Entomobryomorpha > Tomoceridae > Tomocerus > Tomocerus mixtus. The sequence continues at coordinate 9,669 of JAQFYC010004387.1, read as the reverse complement.
TAAATCTCCGGAGTTCCTTCCCCAAATCTCACTTTCTGCAATTTCCTTCAAATACTCTCCTTTTAGTCTCAGCGCAGAAATTGACAGGCGCATTTACATTAAACGACTAAATGCTATTATCTCAGACTTTTCGAGAACGGGACATTCCTTTTAAATTGTCAAGTTTACTGTTTATTTCCCTATAACACTTCTATTTGTACCTTGTATACATACATACAGACTATTTACACATTAAAACTACATAGTCTCAGTATCAGATACAGATTACATTACATTAAGTAATTAGGTATTAGGTACATACCTACATTAAATATCAAGGTTACAGAAAACAGCGAGATCTTTGCACTAAAATCCACGATCCAGGGTTTTATTAAAAAACTGAGTTTAACGGGGATTTTAGGGTTTTTATGTACCAATAAAAGATTTCTCTAACTTGACTACTAAAGATGTCTGTATTATATTGTTCCACAATTTTGTGTGCTTTTTTTTTAATAGTCCTTATACACTTTTCTATTTAACATTCAATTATCTGTATATTAAATACACATTCACAGGATAGGCTAAAACTTTTAGAAATTACAATTAAATAGGTCGAAAATTCTCATTTAACGTCTCTCAGATTAAAAAGTACTGAAAAATCTGTTCTAAGTAGCGATTTTTATCTTTTACGCGAATTTATTTTATCCATTTTTGCTTTTCATTTACTTTTTTACATGAAAACTTAACAGAAGCTCTAAGATCCGTTGCATTTAATGAAATTTCTTTATATGTAGAAACCCTTGTAGGCGGAAAGAACTGTAATAAGAAAATAATAGGAGCGATAGCGAATTGAATGAATTCAGAATCTCATTCAGAGATCTTTTGTAAACTTTTTATCGTAGTCATTAGAGCAGCATTATAGCATCTCTTAAAGTGGATCCCATACAGAAGAAGACAGGGGAGATTGTGTACAGTGCGTTAAGTAGTAAAGATGATGTAAGTAATAAAGAGAAGAAATGCTTTTGAAAAGAGTGCCATAACAGTAACTAGTGTAAAGTTAATCTCTATTGATTTCTTCACAATGTTCTGTAGAAAACATAATGTACTTAACATGTAACTATATAGTACATTACATATACATATGAGAGTATAAGCATTAAGATAACAAGTAAATAGAGTATTTAGATATAGATACGTAGATTACTGTAGAAAGAGCAAGGGTTAAGTTAACATAGGAAATACTAGCGAGTCTACATATTTGTTTTTCTTGCCGTCTGTGTGCCTGTAATCCCTTTGGTAGGGAAAGACGCTGAATGAGTTGTAAGTAAGTGCTAATACGAATAGTTGACGAGATTAGCTCGATGCAAGCAGAAACAATCCTATTAGCCATTTCCCATGTAACTAACGCACTCACCAACACAAATACTAAGTCTGGATACATTTCTGTTGACTCAACATAAAAATAAACCTCTTTCTTATCACACCATCACTTGATATCCCTACAATTTCATTTCACAATCTTTATGCATACAATTCCCATTCCGCACTTTACACTGTTTTTATCCGTCTGAGAAATCTTTTGTTTTCATCCTTTGCTCCTCTACATTCATTTGTTTACTTTATGCATCTCTGAATTAAGATAGTAGAGAAATATGTATAGAATTCATAATCCTTTTGTTTGGGCTTGCTACGTTATATTTCATATTTCTTTTGTATTTGGAGATAAAATACATATTGTGCATGCATATATCTGTAATAAGTAACCCCTCATTTAATTTACAATTAAACAATTATTTTATTTATTTATATTATGCAGGTTTCATTTTCATCCGTAGAATTTAGAGCGTTAAAATCTTAAATCTAAATGTATAGGGATTAATCTTGCAAATGTCTGGCCTATACGTAACCTTTAATAGTGCTATACGATCTGGTGTATTGTTTTATTGGGTTTCCACACCCGAAGACTTATTTTTATTTCATTTTATTATGTAAATCTGTGGAAGGATGGAGAGCGGATCATGTGTCACATTACAATAATCATTTAACATATTTCAACTCCTTCTTCCTGTAGATCATAATATTATCAGTGTCTTAATATTCACATATACTCACTCATTCTTCCTCAAAAGAACCCTTCTTCCTTATAATATGCCTACATGAAATGTACATGAACAAAAACAAGTACTTTACACTCATTTTACAAGAAAAGGCTACACTGAGAAAATACACACAACACACCCAAGAAGATTCAATGTAAACCACTTAACTTTTTGGTTATAAGTAGCTCTTTAGCTACTTACACTTACAGATGTGCTTAACTTGTCTAATATATTTATTTATTTAAGCAGCCTTTTTCTTTGGAGTATCTGTTTTCTATGTTCTCGCTGCTAAATAGCAATTACTAATGTTTACATCATCTCCAAACATCGTTTAATCGCTTAGCCCCTTACCCCTTACCATAAATCATGTCAAATTAATTAACGATTTTGTTTTTGTTTTTCAGGGACTACTACTACGATAGGTAAGTGCCTTTTAAAATAATCTGGTTACTTATCTATGTTGTTAGTTACTCTCTTATACTTAATTATTTAATACAATTATAATTCAGCTAGGATTTATACTTTACTTAAATAGGATTCAAAAAACATTTCGCATGGTTCGATTTTAATTATACTACTTTACATTGATGTAATTGTAATTTCGTATTTTTCCTTTCATAAATATTTACCTACATTGATTGACTGTATTTTCCATTACTTATATCATCTCTATGCATTTTTTGCAAACTTTAAAGATTTTCTAAGGAAAACAAATATTTTTACAAAGTTTTTTTGTGGATTCGTTTAAGAATTATTTATTGAGATTAATTGGATTATTTATAATAAGAAAGATGACTAAATTAGCCCAGAATTTTGTATCGAGAAGAATCTAATTGTATTTTGTTGTAAGAGAGAGCGAAGATGAACATTTTGCCCTCGTCACCGGAAGTTTGGATGGGACGCCCTCCCTAATCAGTTTTTGTTGTGTTTTCTCACTCACTCATTCATCTCCACGTTTGTATTTTGCAAGGAGAGTTAATTCCCTCTGTATACTTAATACCCAGTCACTTTAATCATTTTGGAGGTTTAATTTTCGACTCACAATTTCCTATTTACTTTATAATATTCACAAATATTCTATTCTGTTCTTTACAAATTACACGTAATCTTTACAATGTAAATATTGTACACCTATTTGTATTTACTGCCTCTATGCCTCTTTGGTGTATCTGCTGTATCTGTTATGTAGTGTAATGTATTTGTGGATTTTGTAGTTATCTATACATGTGTCAGTATTTTAAGTAATTGTAGTTAGCTACTTATTGTTAGATAAGCACAACACAACTCACTCAACCTCACAACCCACATTTTCTATTATGATAATATTAGTTTTGATAATACAGCACAGTGTAAGTGCAGTGTGGGCATATATATGTCATTGGCAGGAATTCTTAATACAGTATTTATTACCTATGTAACACTACAACATCCGATTTTTGTAAATTGTTCTCAATTTTTCACTTCTATGTGAATTTTATTTAATTATATTTTTCGCAAATATTGGTCACATCGATAAAGTAAATTATTCAAATAAATGTTTAATTAAATTGAAAGGATAAAATTTCCTGAATCCCTGATCATAATTATAGCTAGCTTTTGATTCTGCGTTAAATTTTGTTTTTGGAATAATTGCCTACAAAATTTTTCAAAAATTCTTCAATTACTAAGGTTAACACATAATTGTTCTATGCGTTAAATAGGTTGTTCAAAATCAGAATCTAATGAAGAATCAGAATGTATTCTCTTATAACAAGGCTTTATTAATGTCACTGTCCAATATCGATTTTTGCCTATGGCATATGTACAAACATAAATTATTATGATAATTAGATATTTCTGTAGTAGACAGCTGGACTTTTTAACTTAATTGTAATACGTAAAGTACTTACTGTTAAATACATTAGCAAAACAATAGAGTACTTATTGTTACTACATTAAGTACCTTATGTGCAGGATCTTTTATTATATGCCGCCTGCTTCTTTTCTTACGCCCTCGTTACTACTAAAATGAAAAAGTCCATGTGCTTCCTGTTATTTAAATGCTTTTTATGTGTAATCGTAAGTGAATTTTATAACTCTACACATTCCGTATGCCAGCGAGCTGGCCTGGCATGGCAAATGTTTTCCAATTATTCCAGCAGCCTCCTCTTTGTTGGTTACAATTAGTATTAGAATGAACATAACTTTCCATAGAACCATTATAGGACATACAAATACGTCGGTGTAGGTCTGCTGGTCGTAAAGTCGTATCGTAACTTATGTACAATTATGTAGGATAGGCTTTTACTCACTCTAATTCTTCTTCTAAATACTCGAATGCTTATTTACATTATATTTGTATAGTGTGGAATGAGACTGTATGTGAGTAGCAGCAAAGGAAGCGATTCTCTTGTAAATGGGATTGTAAATCCTGATGTGGGATGCAATTAAAGTACATAACATACGCACACATACATGTGAGCACCAAATCGTATGTAAAATGTAAGTAAACCACAGAAACTGCATTCTACGATTCCATATACTACAGACTAAGGTATTTGTTTCTCTATTCACTATTCACATAAGGAAAGGAAATATATTGAGTGCATAGATCTATAGATAGGCCATGGTAAATTGTAACTCTGGTATGGATTCTAATTGTAACACAACAGAAGTTTGTGTTTGTAGATTCTGTGGGGATGGGAAAGTAAGAATGCAAGGAATGTTTTTTGTGCAGCATTCATTGACTGAGTAACATGTACTGTACTGTAATATGCAGATAATTGTATTTACTACTTTTATATGCCTTTAGCCAATCCACGTAAATATTTGCTGTTATATAGATCTGTACTATACTTAGGAAGGACTGTTTTGTATACGGGTACATAAATAAAGGATGATGGCGTTCTTTTAGACAGAGCTTTATGAGTGTTGAATCTATGTACACTGTTTGTGAGACATATTACTGCACTAGAATTAAAATTAGTGCAATATGTCCTTTGTTTACAAAGGCAAGTGTATTTACATTAATTAATTAACGATACAGGAATTGTCTTGCCATGCACGAAAAGTAAGAATTCAATTTATTAGGCTAGGCGTAGTTCTATAAATGTGCATATATGAAGTTATTCCTGAAAATGCATACAATATAGAGCATAGCATTGATCTAATTTAATTTTTACAATGCATGTGATCATATAAAGCGTAATACGTGAATGTTAATACTTACATTATATAAGTTACGTACAGTTTTTTTTAGAATGTGCTATGAACATGAAGTGCTTAGCCTTATTATTGATGTCTTATAAAAATGACAATCCTCGTGGACTCAGATATTTATTATGGCGATTTAGGAAGTACAAGTATTTTTAATTGAAGAAAAGCGAATTATAAATTAAATGTTGTATAAATGCAGTTAGTAATACAATAATAAAGAATAGAGATTCCATGGCATTCAAGAGTCCCATAAAGATTAAATTTTTACAAATGATAATGATAATGCTGAATAAACTTGGCCGTACAGTAGCTGTCTTATGAATTTGAATTTACGAGAATGTTTTCTCACATCTATTATTTGTCTAGGAATCTTTCTGTGGCACTGTCTACTCTCTACATTCAACTCCAAATGTTTTAGTAACTATAGTATAGTGTAAGAAATGTACGCTGTACTTATAGTTAATACGATGTTGCGTGCTACCGCCGCCGTACTTGTTAGTTGATTTCATTAGTGACACAGGAGATAATCTTCTCTGGAATTGCAGAATATGATCCTTATCGTAAAAGTGTGGTCGTAAAAGCGTAAGAGAAAAAGAAGTCTGTCTTTGTTATGTTTTGTGTGGGTTGACTCGACTTGACTTGAATGTAGCACAAGTACAAGTAACTACAAATAGGCAGTTTGTGCAAATTCCAATTACTACATACTATATTTCTATAGAGCCAAATACTAGAGCTTGGGTTATGTTAGTATGTTAGGTATGAGTTCCTGAATAGCTATAGTAATAGTTATGTGTAAGCGAGGAAGTGAGATCTTACAATGTGCCTTATCGAGATAACATCATAAATGTCGACTGCTTATTCCAAAACAAGATACAGACAAAGACAATTGCCTGCTTAAGTACACTACGGGTTTCTGTAAAATTACTGTACGGGGTTAGTGCCAGGCCTCAAAAAAAAATTTTCTTCCAAGAATCCTGAAAGCAGACTTTCACCAAAAACCCCGCCCCCTACTTTCTATTTTCTCCACTTTCTCCATTAGGTTAAATGGAGAAAGTCTAAAAGTTTTTCAATTTCCAAGCGTAGCCCCACCCCCATTCCAGATTTCCAAGAATCCTAGATGCCGGGATGCCAACTTTTTTTGAGGCCTGGTTAGTGCAGAGGCAAAGTGCAATACAGAACTACAGGTAGATCAGATTTGAGAATGTCGTTAGTGGGCTTTGAACTATTATGACGTTTTATAGGTACTTTCGTTAAGGGAAGAGTCTATTACACTGAACTGTAAACCTCATTGCTATTTCAGTCGATGCGTCTTGCAGCATTTCAAACAGAACAGAATACAACACACTTTGTTGTCTTAAAATAGAATTGGTCACAAGCAAGGAGCTCATGTCAAGAAAATTGTCTTTTGAAATCACGACATTTCTGTCTTATTTCACGGGGAAAATCTTTATACAACATTTATAAGCCTATTGGGGTGTATGTATAACTATGTGCTTGTGAATTTGCTAAAGAGCTAATTTTTATCCATTGAAATACTTAAGACAGTCAAAAGGAAAACAAAATTGTAAGCCTATAGAATATTATTTTAATATAATGCGAAGTAATCGGTTGTCCTTTGTTGAAATTCATATTCCTAAATGACTGACAAAATTTTACATTAATCTATTTATACTATATTATAATCTTCGGGAATTTATGTCTGTCTGTCTTCCCCAAAATGTAATATATTAGAGAAAGGATTCTTTCAAAATTAATAAGTGACGAACCATACAGCTAATGTTTAAGTAGTTACTTTGCGATGAAGATATATTCACATACATTTTCTTTTTAAATAAAACAAAGAGATTTTTTGTAATTTAGAAGACAATGTGAAAAGTTTGAAGGTATTTTCGGACTTGTATTGTAGTGCAGTACTTTAGTAAATAGCTATTGAGCCTATGATCCTAATTTTAAAATATTTTATTGGCCTCTTCATCATTCATATACGAGACGCAATGAAACAAATGCTCTGTTTACTATTATTTGAAAAGGGTACGACATGACTACTTACCAACTGGCTGTTATTATGTGTCCTGTCGTCTCCTTAAACTGAAATGTGAATTTTAGTGCTTTTGCATAAGCAAATGGAAAGAAGAGTCCAGAGTCAACTTAGCAGAATATTTACAGATACATTTCTACTGAGAGGAAATTACAATTGGGAGGGACGCGTGTCATTAACGATGGGCCATTTCAATGAAAAATTACAGTAATGGAATTCTTTTTGAAATGTACGTTGTTGCTGTTGCAGAATTCTGTAACTCAAACTCCTTTTTTACGAGTTAAACTATTTCGCTAATGTACTGAGGAAATGTTTCTACAAAACTACTACAAACAAGCATTTGTTTATATGTAAACAAAACATAGAAACTTATTACCTTCTGCTTCTACTATTAGCAATCGTGCATTTGTGAACATTTCCCTTTCTATTTCATTCAAAATTAACGGAATTTGCTTTATGTACTTTCCTTACCGAGATTTTTTAGTTAGGGAAAGGAAAGCGGGTTCCAATTCAGAATTCAGAATTCAGAATTCGGATTCTCATTATAAAGTCAAATATTACCATTCGTCAGAGAAAGGGAGCTGTGCCAAAAAATAATCTGCCGAAACAAATGGCTATTTACTTTTAGGCCACAAATACTAAATCTCATCTCCTATAGTTCGGAGTTCGCAGGAATTTAGTAGAAGATAAAATGAAACGAGCCGTGCCGGGTTGTTTGTTTAAAAAAGTGAATATTCTCAAAGGCTAAGCATTCCGAATGTCAATAAAATGTGCGGAGGAATAAGAACAAATATGAGTTACAGTGTTAAGCAAAGCACCGACTTTTTTTTAGAGAGAGAGGCAAAAGCGTGTCTAATAGTTTGTGGCGTATCAAATTATACAGGGTACTTTATAAATCGATCGATTTTCTGAAAGTGTATCAACAAGTTTACGGTTATTGTCGGATGGGTTATTTTGCCCCATATTTTATTTACAAAATGATTTTATCATAAGTATTGGTTGCACAAACAATAAATAGAATCTTAAAATGATATAAGGGCACTTAAGGGTGTCTTGTCAGCTTTTACGTCCCTCAATAAAAGTATAATACCAGTAAAGGGAAAAAATATTTACACACCCGTTTTCCAATAGGGAAAATTCTAATAACGAATATATTTCAAAATTTTGCGAAACTTAAAAATTGATTTGCCTTGCTGCCTTTTAAATTAAATTTCCAAAATCATTTTTATCAATTGATTGATCAATCAATGGAAAAAATTAAATTAACTATTTTTAAAAACGTTCATTATTTGAATATTTTAAAAAGGGAAGGAAAAACGAGACTAAAATAAGCGAAGTGCGTACTTTTATAGGTAAAAGTGTTAAGGTATCCTTCATATTTATGAAATACGCTGTACATTCAAACTAGAATTTTCATGTAATAAATGCAGTGATATAGAAGAGAGTGACTATGTATTTGGATAGTAAGTATGAGCATAAAATAGTAACGGGGAGTAAAATGTATTGGTTGTCTTGTGTAGAATTGGCAGGAGCTGAATATCCCATAAAGAGAGACAACGACAACCGACACACAAGAAATATATAAGACTACAGTAAGTATAAGGATAGGGAAAGTCGTCGACTTGTTCTTCCATTGCATTGCATCGTGCAAATGACATTTATTCACAGAATCTCCAAAGTGCATCTATTCACGTCCAAAGAAATATTTATTTTCATGTTCCTTTCAAAGTAGCTACGGTTACTACACATTCTCTTGATGTTCGGCTATAGAGTACAAGACATTCACTCATCTTCAGCTCGTAAACTATTTTACTACGCTCTATACCTACAGCCATATTATTAAGTGGTTAGGAAACAATTTTATAAGAATACTTTGTCTGTCTGTCTGTCCTTGGACACTTTTGACACATATTTGACAGAGTTGACCGAAGCCGGTGAGATTTTGCACACAGACTATATGGATAAGGAGCCAGAGACAGGTTCAGTTCGCTTGCAGACCAAATAGGACACTCCTTCGTGGATTTATGGCCACGCCCACACATTTTTTAAATAGAAAAATATAACAAGTGAGGTTAGAAGTATGATTGGCAAGCTTTCAGAAAGAAATTCAGTAATGAAATATATAAAATTTACCCCGGACCCGTTTTGCAATGGTTTATTGACGGTACGAAGACTATGAACTGTAATAACATTTCATTGCACAATAAACACTTTGTAAGTTTCAATGAGAATGCCCTGGCCTGGTGTGTATAAAAATTCATTGTCTCTTTCTGGCTTACCCTGGTTAATAAACCGAAAGGTGACATTCGTTCATTTGTAGCTCAAGACGTAATATTTTCAGAGAACAAAAGAAGATTT
>JAQFYC010004386.1:0-17359 GCA_034694165.1 Tomocerus mixtus | reverse complement strand
CAGAGCTACGTATCCTATACATAAGTACCTATGACGTACTTTCAGACTTATCTGGTGAATACATATATCGTAGGCAGTAAGACCTATCACGCGACAAGACCAATATTGATCAGTCTACCTAATGGATGAGACATATGCCTCCACCGCTAGGCAGTAAGACCCAATCGACGGTTATAACCATAGGCAATAAGAACGATCACAAAAATCGTCCTTTAACATTACAAATGCGTATATTATGGCTTATTTAAAGGCTTATATTTAATGGCACCCCAAAAATACTTACTTTACCCCAAATATTTATACTTATCTTGTCCTAAATGTGGTAATTTACCCCAAATATAATAATGCAGCCAAAACATTTAACATCACCCTAACAAATGCTTACTTCCCCCAAACTTCCTATAAAATATCCTATAAAAATGCTATAAAAATACTATATTTTATTATATATTTATAATGAGGCGAGGGTTGCATTAGTATTTTTATAGGATTTTTAAGTAAAAGTTTGGGGGAAGTAAGCATTTGTTAGGGTGATTTTAAATATTTGTTCTGCATTATTATATTTGAGGTAAATTACCACATTTAGGGCAAGGTGAGTATAAATATTTGGTGTAAAGTAAGTATTTTTGGGGTGTCATTAATTAAATATAAGCCTTATTTAAATCTTACTTGTCATTAGCATAGTTGTTCCTATTAATATAATTGTGATTATAATATTAATTCACCAAAGGTTCATTTAAATTATATATATTTAAATTAAATTAGGTACTGGAGTTTTCCCAATACCTTAAGCAATTTTAGATGATCGTATATGCTTGTCACGATACATTCCCATCCCAGGTGATTCTAAGTATGATAAAGTAATAGCAATTAGGCTGTGCATAAAGGACAACTATTGAATAAAGTGACAGTTGAAAAAATCAATGGCCAAAGTCGAGCTTAAGGAGTGGATATCAAGTTCTTTTATACAAAAATTCAGGAAAATTGATTCTATAACAAAGAATCGGAATTTCTTAAATACAATGAAGTAACAGAACCAAAAAATTGGTACGTTTTGCATAAGTAACTGTAAAGTCATTAAACATTATGTATAACTGGTAATGCATGTAGATTTTGTTTTAATGTAGTTATTTTGATATAGTACACTTAAGGTAATTAAAAAATATTGACATACTAAATACTAATACAATAATCCTCTTCCCTGCTAGCCGTAGAGGCTATGTCTCCTTCGTTAAGCAGACTGATCAATATTGGTCTTATCACGTCATAGGACTTACTGCCTACGACACGACACATACACACTATATTTTATTCATTTACTAGCTCTGACTGGACTCGTCGTATGGATTACTTCTTAAAGCCTGTCCAGCGTGACGCTTTCACTTGCACAAAATACTGATATTCAAAATATGTGTCACTCGAAATAAAAAGTATATGCAATGCATGCGTTTTATTAGATTTTTGGGGGCACTACCTTGATAAATAATGTTTTTACGTAACCCAACACTACTGCAAACTCTACATTTGTACAGTTACACACTACATAATAATAATGTATAACACCAAAAGTCACATAAATGGATAGAAATTGGTACCCACCAAATTGGCACTGAAAACAATAGTATCGAGCACAAAAAGAGGATAAAGCATTTGCAGGAAGGAATTATATTGTGAAACGCTCCAAAGTACCTCCTTTATCTGGTATCAATCGAATCCAATAAATAAGCTTTCTTCTACTCTTCCCATGTTTCCATACACTTTAATCATTAAAAATATAACATAATAATAATTAATGCCCTTTTGAATTCTTGCCGCAATTGAACTTTACGATAAATTACGGTACGATAAATAAAATGCCAAATAAAAATGAAAACTCCGAGGTTTGTATTGGGAGAAAGCAGGAGAAAGCGTACAATCTGGGAATGTCATTAAAACTGTTCTGTACTCATAAATTATAGTCTAAAAAGTACTTGGCGAAATAGAAAAAATACTAAAGAAGTAAAGTACTTACTATAAATCAAAGAAACACTTCCTCGTAACTTGTAATTGTACCCAAAAAACTATAGAAATGGCATAAAATGTACTTACACAATGCATTTTCATCTGAGCTATTAAAATTGAGGCAGCTTTGATAAAATGCTCTTGGTGCGTCATATTCAGAACTCCCAGGTGTACTGATTGGCACATTCAGTAGTTCTAAAATCAAAATCAAATCCAACGTTTAATCCACCAAATTCCTACTGTAAACAAACCAAGGCCAGATAAAGCACGAAATCCACAAAACATAATAGAAATCTAGAATTGGTTGGCAGAAAATTTACTTTTGATATGCAAATCAACTCCATCACGAATTTGATTGATATTCGCAGCCGAGTAAAGTTGATCGTTTGTGACAGGATTATCTTCTTGCCATTTGGAGCAAGCAAATTGATAGAAATCTTGACATGGGTCTAAGCTAAAGTTTCCACTAGTAATGGCACGATGGGAAATTTCCACACATTCTTTTGTGTCGCATACTCCTACGAATTCCAATTCTTCATTTTGTCTTAGCTGTAATAAAATCAATCGTATAAAAATTCTATGAATAATAAATGATGACACATATATCAGCCTTACTTAAATGTAATGTAAATATAAATGAAAAATCTATCAATTTTAGCCATACTTAGAAATTATAAATAGATATTTGCATCCATCCTGCATCTATTGTATGCTTTACTAAAAATAGTATGTATGTAGGTAGATAATGTTATGTAAATGATCCAAAGAAAAGTTAAATCTTCCTTTGCCCCAAACTCTTGTACCAAGCAGGTACTGCATGCGAAAGTTGTAGAAAGTTTGGAGAAAGTGTTAGACGTGTGTACTATATGTGTAAGTTAAACGTACAACGTGTTTACACAGTTGGCGGCTAAAAGGCATGTCTGTAACGTTAGCCGTTAGAGAAAGTTTGTACATTTAACATTTCCAATTCACGTCAGCGGAACTGATATGAAAAGAAAAATTGCTGGAGCGATTTGAGTGAGTGTTTTCTGTACATGAGAAAGAAAGTGATAGAGATGGAAAATAATGCTTGAGGGTAAAAGGCATAAATATTGATAAAAGGAATCGCTACTCAAACTGGGACAGAAATTGGATGCTTCGTAATGCCTAAGTGAGGCACAATGCAAATCCCTTTCCATTTGAGATATATTATTATTTACGAAGGAAGAAACTCAAACGAAAGTCAAGTGGAAGTGGGACCCCAACAGAGCCACTACATTGGCTTTCCATTTGAATTTTGTAGATATATTATTATTGTTCCTATACTTAACATTTTGTAGCATAGTGCAATAGGTAAGATATATGTAAAAGTACGTATAGAACATATATGTATTAGTAACAATGTTAGAATAGAATACAGGTAGACAATGAGAATGTAATGGTGATCATTATATGATCCTTAGGGGATAGGATGGATAGGATTGAATGACTTCGGTTCAATACCACTCATCTGACTCAGCTATTATTACATTTCAAGTGAGCAGAGCCAAAGATCGAGTTACTATTTGCACTAACTACTTCACAATGCCATATTGGCATCCGCTAATGGCAGCTATAGTATACGCCTCCTTCTTATATGTATGATTGTGGGTGCTTGTATTGAGTACGGGGTGAGTCGCAAAAATGGATACTATTAAGTTTGCTTTAGTCTATGTTTTATACTATTTTATTACTTATGTACCTATTTTACTTATGTACAGTTTTCATACATTTTAGATATCTTTGAACAAAAATCAAAGCCGATACAAAAAATATTGAATAGAATTAGCACAAAGGCATTTGTCAAAGTAAAAAGAAAGTTTTACAGACTGCTTTTGCCTATAAAAAGGGAAAGTACATTATGTTTACATATTGGTTTTTAACCCTGTAGTATTTTATATATGTAGGTATATAATGTAAATATCTCATAGTAATGGCACAACGCTAGTACACATTACCGTTATAATAATTTCTTAATGCATTTTCTAAACATTTTTCTTCTTCACAATTCAGTAAATGTCAAAAGTCAACTTCACCGTTATGCTATAAAATTTCACTTCGTTAGCCGTAACTAAATTCAATTGGAATTATGTAGATTATCTACTTACTTCCAGCTCACTTTTCTATTCATGGTTGATAACAAAGAAAAGTGGTTTTCTATCCTGCATATCCAGAATAAATTGAAAAAGAATCTCATTTCTCATATTATCAGCTACTGGTAACTAATGTTTAATGCTATGGATTTAAATTGGGTCGTGCTTAGAGCCTATTTTAATTTTTGATGGTATGTAATATCCAAGTGGCAATTAAAACTTTATACTGTATCATATGCTCGTATGTTTACTTTAGAAGGAGTTGTATTTCATTGGTCTAATATTTGTAAACTTTAAGATTCTGCAGTGCCTGAATTGTGGTCCGCTTTTCATCCCTTCATTCCATTGAGAAATTGTCATGATGTATGTACTTCTCTTCTATTACATAGCTTAGCTGCATATTATTGTCTGTACATGCTATCTATTTAGGTAACTAGGTCGGTAGTAGGTAGATATTCCTTAATAGGTATTCCTTTGTAGCGAAGTACATGCATACACCTTACCCATTACCATAAATATCCTTTATGTAAGTAGAGTTGAATAGTAGATGGTTTGATAAGATGCGGTAGTAATAGATTTTACATTAGATTCTGGGGACCTGTTCATGAGCATTTTTAAAAGGTACAGAACAATGAAGAATGCCTATGTAGAGAAGTACAATAAATATAGTTTAAATATCCGTAGTCCGTTACCACATGCATAGATAATTAGATGAAATCTGTTAATAATCCTGTACTTGAGGAAATAAAATGCAAATCTGCGGGTTATCAATACATTTTTGTGCAAAGCACACAAGAAATGATTGTGCAGCATGTAATGTAACCTACATAAAACATGTACATAAGTATCTATGTAAATACGAAGTATATAGAATGTAGGAGCTTTAAGGCTGAAAAGTGAATGTTGGCAAATTAATTGGAAAGTCTAGAAAGAGATTTGTGGAACTAATGATTTTCTTCTCTGACCAGAAAGCTGGAAATTCCAGCGGAGGACGGAAGGATAGGAACTATATTCAACGAAAACGAATGCAATAGTCTGTCCATATAATTAGGAGTTGCGGTTCTGACAATGAAATATAATATGTTATAGCTAATGGCTAGTGTTAAAGGAGATAATAATTCAAAGTAGATTATACTTGTAACCAAACCCTTCTAAAATTTATACCAGCTTCAGGATGTAAGCTCCCTGGGCACAGCTAAGCACAATATTAGTAGGAATATGGTAGAAGCATGTAAATTACAACATTCTACTTGTATTAACGGTATGGTATTTAGTAGTACACCAGTTACACTGCTAAAAAGTTACGTACTTACGAAATATACAAAGGCTGAGTTTTGTTATACAAAGGTGGCCATGCCTCATTTACTATACTGCATATCAGCATATCTATCTCTATTTGTGTACGAGTAAATTATTTTTGGAAGCAATTTTCGACTGGCTTTGTTCTTTAAACTCTGCTATTCATCCTGGGATTTTCTTACAATCGACAAATAACGACAATTTTGTAAATAAAGCATACCACAAAAAAAGTTTTATTACATAATAATCCTTCACCTGTATTACCTAGATTCATTCAGTGACTTTTCAATCGTTCACTCATAGAGACCGGTAATAAAATTCGATTTGCCTACCTGAGTTATCCTTCAATCGTGCAAATTGAAAATATATTTCTATAGTATGTATGTAATGGTGAATGCGGATTATGGTGAAAAAGTCTCAACCTAAATGAAGTTTAACTAAAGTATGTACTTGACCATCCCTCAATGCAAATATATTGAATACATTATGTGGCTATATACTATATAGTTATAATCATTATTGTCAAATTGTAAGTAGATTTAGATTACAGTAGTTCGAATTTGGCCTAGGACAACACAAGGCACGTTCATAATAATAGCTCTTGCAACATAATGTACGCTAGCCATAGATCTGTTAAGTAAGTAAGTAAGTATAACTTTTAGCTAAAGCATTCTTGCCATGGGAGTACCACATAATGTAAGGGAGGAGCGTATGATGGGCTAATATGCACGTAGTAAATAATTGGAAGAGTAAGAGTATAAGATTGAGCAGCTGTGGCTGTGTGTGAAGTTGAATAGTTTGGTGAATGAGTTGACTAAGGCTTACCGGAGAAATTAATGCTGACAAAGGGCCATCCACAATGATAAATGCCAGAAGACCAAAAGACAGAACGGATAAAAGGATGAGAGTGACAGTAAGTCTTTTCTCTCTGTGGCTGCACTCAACTGATCTTTGGGCCATCACCACATCCACATCATTCACCACCACACCAGAACATGTTTCACATTCACTCATTTCTTCAACCTTCTCCTTTTTCCTCTTTTTATCAGCAGTATCAGTACAATCTATAATAGGAACTTCTGTGAGAGTTCCATATCTGTATAGAAACCAACTCTAGTAATGATAGAGTAGCTTACTTTCACTTGGATAGCTTCGTTTGACTTTCTTTCACGTTAATTTCCTGAATTAATTGAATCCACTAGAGAATCGCTCACCCAATCTTCGCGATCTCTTGTCAGTTTATTCTCGCAGCAGTGGAGCAAGTAATTTCACCCAACATTAGTTCATTCTCTTACAGTTACTATATTGTATATAGTATTTCCTGCACGATTAGTTGTTCTTCTGTGTTTGTAATTGATATATGTATAGACACAGTCGGATTTAATGATAGCTTTTGTTTTGTGCGAGTGTGGCCATTATACTGAATGAAATGCACTGTGGTTTAGATGAACCATTAACTTCAACTCGGTGTATTTAAAGAGTTTTAGGAAGGTTAATTATGCCATTTATACACTCTCATTCATTTTTATTGTTTCACTTAGGATTTTAGATTGTTGACATTTGCATATTACATTTTTGCGTGCCTGTACTTACTTTAGGTAAGCAAATGCTATGGTTTGGAACTTTATGTATCAGACACTGACCAATATTCGTCACAAGTGGTACGCTGCACTTTGCTAATTTACTCTCATCAATGCTAAAGGAGCATAAATTAATTAGAGTAGCCAGTAAGCAAGTTGAAGTAGTGCGTGCTAAGGGTATTTTTAATATTTACTAGCAGAATGAAGCGATGAAATCAATAAACTTCAGACTAGAACCAGTTTCCATACAAAATATCACCTTCCCAAAGTGTGGGTGACGAGTGGATGAATGAATGGAACGAGTGTGTGGAATGTTATAACACTAATACCTTATTAATGCACAGGCTAGGAGTACAGAAAGTACAGATGGACGATAAAAGTAGTTGGTATTATTATTATAGTTATTATTGCTGCAATACTACTTCAGCTTAAGCCTATGATTCTTTCTTGCCTACTGCAACTTAAATGGACTGTATAAAGTACAGAGTATATCCTTTCCGGGGCTTCCTAATGTTTAATGTATTGAATATTTTTACTGAATATACACTGTGAATCCTACTAAAAGGAATGCAACGGTGCAATTTCCAAAATTTTAATTATCTTTACCACGAATATTACCCTTCATTAGCTTTCTAAAGACTAAACTGCAAGGAAATTATATGTGTACGATTGCTCTTGAATTTCCTTACTAGCTGTGAAAGGGATTATGTATTACACAATTTATTCATAAGTCGTTCTCGTGTTATGAATAATTAATGCTAAAAGATAGTGTCGAATCACTTTGACCTATAAGTAAGTGAATAGCTTGAAGATGTCAGCCAACAACTTACTTAAGCATTAATTATTTAGTTAAGATTAATATTTAACTAGTGCTAGAAATTCCAAAGAAATAGTTCAGCAGTGCAGAGAAACTTGGAAATGCCAAAGTATTAGGAATATTTAGATAAGATAATGATATGTAAGCAACAGTATAAATTATCTCTTCTCCTACTAGTAACGTTGTAACGTTATAGATTTTTTGCGAGTATTATATAGGACATTTCTATTCAAACAGAGAAAGCAAATGATTTCATTTTTTGTTCAATTTAATTGACCTTTTATGAGATTCTTAATAATTATAAGTGGTTATTAACAACAAGTGATTGCCATTACTTTGTTGACACTACTAAACATATGAACGAAAGAAGAAAATAATTTACTCTGATTTTATTTACTACAGCTATCCATATACAGATATACAATGGTTCTGAATTTTTTTTATAAATAATGGTGTTTCCCAGTCCAGTCAGTATACATAAATAAGCAACCAAGTGGAACTATGTTGTACTTTAGTACTTAAAAGCATTGTATTGTTTGAACTCAAGTCACCGAGAAGAAAAACTAAAGTTTGCTGTGTACTGCGTACCTAAATGTGTAAATAGAAGTGCAAGTTAAATAAGAAAGACAGGCACTAGACGACACACATGTAGAATAAAGAGAAAGCTTTCACTTTTAATAGTTATGTATGTGCAGAGGATTGTCACAGAGCCAAAACAACACAAAACAGAACTTCACTGGGAATCAGTTGAAAATTATCGGACAGAAAGAACAGAACTGCATGTCAGTTCTCATTCACTATATTACTTTTTGGCGAGTATTTCTATGTAGCTAGCGTGTCTTGTGATGTAGATGTTATGTAAGTCTGCTTGTCGAGGGGCATGCCAGTCTCACTCAACATTTCTGTTTTCATGATTCAACTTGAGTTGTTTCTTGTCCAATGGTTTGAACAGAACTAAAGAACTCGGCCTTTCTCCATCCCGTTTTCACTCACTTTCCCCAACTTTGTCCGTTAGTCTGTCTCTCCACAGAAAGTCTGGCTTAGCTTTGGCTCTTGGCTTGTGTTCTGTGGTGTGGTGTGAGCTAGATTGTTGGGATTATCCTTTCTTTAGTTATCTAGTGCTATTATGTTCCCTTTAAATACCTTATGTATGTATCTACAGAAAATAGAAAGTCTCTCCCTTTCTTCCACAAGAAAAATGCCTTGGCAAACTTTGCCTTTGACTCGCTTTTTACAACTGGAGTGGAGAATTAATCTGTATTCACTTTTTGGTGCTTATTTGTCTGTATTACCTATTATAACTTCTCTTTTTTGGCTAGTTCCTTCCAACCAATACATTTGTTAGGGTTAACGATGACTGTGACCTCACTGCAAGTTTCTTCTTCGTAAAGTAAGGAACTGATTTCACGAAAAATGAAACCTATCAGGCTTGAGGACTATTAGTTTTCTACATCCTATGCTATTTC
The DNA here is from genome assembly GCA_034694165.1 of Tomocerus mixtus. Lineage (NCBI taxonomy): Eukaryota > Metazoa > Arthropoda > Collembola > Entomobryomorpha > Tomoceridae > Tomocerus > Tomocerus mixtus. The sequence goes on along the minus strand of JAQFYC010004386.1, from coordinate 8,085 downwards.
CTAATTTGTCCCAAGATAACACTATTTTAAGTCACTTACTTATACAAGAGGAAAATGCACCCGTATAAAATGCATATGAAAGCAAATAAATTCTTTCTTCACAAACCTCTACTGCTTTGCTGAATAGAGATAAAGCTAATCTAATAATTGAGGCCTTTCATAAAATGAAGCACCTACATAAGCCTATTAAAAATAGTAAAAACTACAAGTAAGTTTACGTTGTCACTAAAAAGGGGAAGGACCTGTCTACTCACCAGTGTTTCATTTGTGTGTTGATATACATGTAATTACATTGTATTGTAGGGATGTGTGTTTTAATATAAATGTACCCAACATTTTTTTCAAGGAATCTACTCAAATGGTATTTAAGTAAGCAGGTTTAACATTGTAACATGCTGATAGCACAAGTCACCTACTTACTCAGTATATAAGGTAAGAGGTACAGCTCCTTTAAATTTCAAAGCTGGAAGGATGTAAATAACTACAATCCTTTGGGAAAAAGAGAAATGTAACATTCATCATAATATGCTCTTGTCATCTAATTAATAATGCACATTCTTAGATATTTCTGAACTCTGAACAGGGACCGGCGAATTAAATTTTAATTTTCTGTGTATGGAATATGTAGGATGCGGAATGGTTCCATTTAAATATTCATGCATGCCTATTTCCTACTTATATTTAGTTCATATTATATTATATGTATGAGTGAACTACTTTTCTATACCTTCTGATTGAAATCCATATTGTTCTATATTTAGAATGCCTACACTTTTCACTCTGTACCTTTAAGATTGATGCGTTGTTACATTGACTACTTTCAAGTTAATTAAGGAATACTGAGGACATTAGCATCGTACTTTATTGTATTAAGATATTTACTCTTTCATTTTACTTTACTCAATTAAGTTTAGCATTTTTGCAGAAGTTGTAGAGGAAATAAACACGGAAACAAGGAAATTTATTATTCATATCATTGTTATATGTGTGTATGTTGTATGTGGGTATGTGTGTTGTTTTCTATTTATATTATCATGGAAGCACGATTTTTTATTTGTCATGAAAGCAGGTTGACAAGATGAACAACACTGCTCTTTACTATGCTCTGGAAGGGTTCTATATGTAATTGTCCTTATACTACTATAATTTACCAAAATTTTACTTGTACTTTTTATTGTTGTTATATTATACAGGTACAAATTTTCATGTAAGAGTACTGAAAGTGTAACATGTAGTAGACTCAAGTAGAGTATGGATAAAGTTTCCTTGTTTAAGTGTGCATATTATTCTGTCATTGTGTGTACATGCATGCCTATACTTATAGAGTAGTATTGCATAACGAGTATAACATAGTAACTATAAAACAACAGAAAGTGCGACTGTACTAACTTATCTCCAGTCTTATGTTCATGTGTGGCACAAGTATGAAAAGACCAAGACTGTGTTCCATACAATCTCTAGAGAAAAAAGTTTATGGCTAGATCAATGGCAATGACATCGTTCTCTTAGTAAGAGTTACTTGTAAAAAGTTTCCACAGGGAAGAAACTTTAGGCGAATTAGACAGCAAGCTGTATTTTGAAAGAGAGACGACTGTCTTTCGGGGATATTTTATGTAGGCATTGTGCATATTTATTAAGTATTAAAATTATATGACATACAGGCAACAATAAACTATTTATGTGCACATCCATTAGTTATAATATTATAGTATTTTATATTATTTTAAGAAGGTAATATTATTTGTCACCCAACGTTGCTTTTGCATTTTATGCTCTACACTATTTCGTACGACTTGAATTTATAAAACTTAAAACTGTAAATACAGAAATACCATATTTACTGATTTCATTATTTCATTTCTCACTAAGGCAAAGACATTAGCTTTTGGAGTCCATGAGTAAGCATTACTGTTACGTGCACCCGCTAGTTAAAAAAATAGCATAAAATGTAAACACTATATGACTCGAAGTCAAATATAACGTGAATAATATTTTGTTTTAGTGTCATTCATTAATGTGTACACATGTTATGTGGGAGAAAAACTTTTCACTAATGTTGGTGGGCTCTTAATACAATTGCGATCGAATTATTTATGCTGATAAACTACTTGCATTTGTTATCTATGCAGAGCTTTGCATACATTTTAAGTTGTGGAGCTAAGTACTAATTATAAGGTAGTTGTATGTACGTCCATTATACCATATTCATACATAAATGACATTGGTTTTAACGTAAAATAAACTTTGAAAATAGCTTCTTTGTATGTGTAATTGACATAGGTAAACCCAGTAGTTATATTATATCAGTATAGCAGATGCTTTTATACTGATATATTATACTTGAGTTTTAAAGAAGTTATGTAATTCTAAAAGCATGTGGTGGAGAAGAGCGTAACCTTTCATCTACGCAACACACACACAAATTGCTAGGTACTTAGTTGTTTGTTAAACTTGTCTTGCATGGTAAGATAAGGTTATAGAGGAAAGGGCTGAAAAATATTTGTTTTGCAACTTTATTTACCTTCCTTAGTAAGTTTTGTTCCACTGTATCTTGAGTTCATCTTCATCTTGTATTAATAAGTTGGTAGCCAGAATTGTGAATTCTTCGGGCTAAATTAAAAATAAATTAAATTTTGAAGGAAAATGTCAACAATATCAACCTTAAGTATGCTGTGTGCAAAATAAATTGACAGAAATATAAATTGTCTTGTTAAATGACAATTGCATATTGTTTTGCAATAATTATGAATGTCAATATCAATTACATTCGTTTACGCTTGCTTAGGCTGATGAAGACATTATTCTCGTTAGGGTGATAAAGCGATAATTACAGTTTAAGCAGCCCTTGACAATGGTTGTACTAATGCAGAAAGTTGCAATTACTTACTACAATGCAGGCAACGTACTCCTATGTAATCACTTTTCATATAATTAAAATATTTAAAATTAATACTTAGTAAATATAAGTACATGTACAATGTAAAACCATTATTAAGTCAAGACCAAGGCAGCAAACAAGTTACAGCTCTCCATTTAATGAAGTTGGAATTCGTACATTAATTAGTATGCATATATGTACTTAATAGGACAAGATAGCATATTGTTCAAAAAGGCCTAATTTGTTTTAGGAGCATGGATGCAAACCGTCACCAGGAACTGACGATGGCTCCTTATATTTGCATGCCCTGATTAGATGCTCATATATGGCCCATGCTATGATCTCAATAAATAATCAACATTAACAATTTGATAAAAATGTGTGTCATTATACGATAAAATCTTTAAACTGTCCATACATACATTTCATCTGAACAAAAAATAAAGGAAAGTTTCCGAAACAAGCAGTAGGCCTTATCAGAGTAACCGATACATAAAGTAAACAAGGTTTATACATGAAACAAATTTTTCAGAAGAATTAAATATCTACAACAGTGAGTATCCTAGACTTTCCATTTGTGAGCAGCACCCGATAAATCGTAGCTTCTGAAGTGACAACATATAAATACATACAGATCTGTATCTCCAGAAAATAATATTTCGAAATTAAACAATCCAAAAATACCTACTGATAATGCTGCGTCACATTCTTGCTACACTTGGTATCTTGACGATGATATTCTTTCTAGTATGGGGAACTGAAAAAGAAGATGAATCTGAAGATTCTAGGGAAGCTCGAATATGTGAGTTGCAATAATACTATTAATATAAGTACTTAATTTAATTTCTTTTAACTTATGTAAAATCATGTTATGGTGTATTTCACAACATGAAATGGAAACTTCATCATCCAATAGTGTACTACACGAATATACCACATAAAAATTTCACAAAACTGTAAATGATCGACAATGCTCAATTTAGTATTGTATAAATTATCGTTTTGAGTACATATAGACTTTATTAATATTTGCGAGTTGGTATTTTAAATCATCTAGTTTTTCAAAAGTCGCAATCGTGATTTCCTTTAGTTATTATTTTACATTGCAAAGCAGAACCTCTTTGCCCACAACAAGGAGAATCAGCCTGGCATTGCCACATAGAGCCACAATCACAGTCTTCTCCGTCGTCCACTACTCCTACAAATAAAAAATTGTTTTACTAATACTAATGAATGAATTAATGGTATTAAAACAACTGTATCCGTACACTATGCTGATACATAGTTACATGCTCGCTAACATTAAACTTTCGAAATTACCATTGCCACAGAATGTCTGTCTTTCGGATCTGAGACAACTCGGACCACTCGTAGTTAAAAATCGTGCCATACTGATTTTAGAACATAAAGACATTTTCAGAGAGTCGGGTCTTAAGCCAACGTTAATTTGTTCTATAGGATGCATTGGGTAAGGGTTAATGAAACTGTACAGCTCACTATCCATACAAGAATCTTCTAGTAAATTATCGTGTTCACTGCCAAACATATGCCCCAGAGAGTGAAGGACTGCACGCACCTAAATTCATTGTATTAAAATTTTACATTTTTCGCTTAATTTTTTGTCTTAAGTATAGAAAACAAATGGATATTTTCAAATCCCACCTATCCCCTGTTAAAGGCTAATCTCGTGAAGCTACTTTACATACCAGATCAAATTTTCCAATCTTATGAGAATGCATGTAGCCAGATATTATTCCCACATTCCTTTCCGAGCACAGTCCACCTTTTCATAGGAAAACAACTGATATCATTGCTTTAGACCAATTATCATAGCTAGCCGTTAAGTAGATACTGTTAATAGTAATTAATTATTATAGTGTGATAAATAAATATAATTAATGCTAACGGATAGTTGTTGTAGATATGGAAGGAGCCATATTATGGTACACAAAGCCAAAAATGGCACAGCAGTCTACAAAATTTGCTTGCAATTTATTTGCAAGGAGAGCTAAGCCTTCCTTCGGAGCAAAAGTGCGAACATCTTGGTCAAATGAGTACTCGTGAACAAATTCTTCTCCATTCAAACTTCCAGTTGAACTGGAGTTAGTGGTGTGCTAAAAGTATCAATGATTAATTCATTAAGTTATGCAAACCACAGTCACACCAAACCAAACTACTAATTTATTTAATGCTTTCACTGGAATCTCATACCTTGTTGGGTAAAGCAATTGAATCAAAAGTTATATCGTCTGCAACTAATAACCTCTTAATGACAAACCCAATATTTTCAGGAATTCCATCATCGTTAAAATCAATAGCTCGAAAAAGCCAATTGACAATTTTAATCACGTCGATAATTTCTCCAAGACCATACATAAGTTCCGAGTTGAATGCAAACTTGGAAGCAAAATTCGGCTGGACCCAGATACACAACGGGCAAATGTATGAATCTTCTCTGTAAGAAAGTTATATATGAACATTTAGTTACATACAAACATAATATCAGTTAGTGCTAGAATTTTCTCAAATCGTGAAAAAATAGACCTTCTCATATCAAAAAGATCACTGTTAGCCGATCCCGCTTTGAATTGTGTGGATTCAACATTATCATCATGCCCATAGATTAAATTATCATGGAAGCTGGAAATATTTGCATTGCGCTTCCTCCTTATGAGAGCAGGTACTCTAGTTGAGTGATAATGGTGCTTGGACTTAGATGAGCTTTTTTTCGTAGAATGAAGATGATTCGGATTTACAGTGGTAGTAGTTCTTGTTGTTGCTTTAGTTGTTGTTGAAGTAGTAGTAGTAGCATTATCTGCAGCGGCCGGACCAGATGAGTTTGATTTTTCGGTAGATATGTGAGGTCCATCTCCTGCTGAAGGGGTTACCGATGATAAATGAGTAGGACTGTTATCAGTAGTTGTACTTGTTAAGGGATTCGAATTATCCAGGATCTTCTTATTAATATCCTCTTTTGATGTGGTACTGTCAGGTTCATTAGTTGTTAACCCTGTAGTATTGTTTGGAGTCTTTTCAGGTTTATCAGTTGCCCATGTATTATTATTAGTAGGCAGGTTTTCAGGTTTATCAGTTGCCCATGTATTATTATTAGCTGGCAGAATTTCAGGTTCATCAGTTACCCATGTATTATTATTTGGGGGAGTTATTGTGGTGTTTCTTAATCTTGTTTTTTTGCCAGGAACTTTCGTAGAATGCAAATGGTGAATTTTCGGGGATGCCTTTACTGTTGGGAACTTTCTCTTCTGGTTTGGTTTCTTCGTGGAATGGAAAGGTGTTGTACTGTTCCTTGGTGAAGGTGAGGTTGATGTGGATGATGTACTAGACTTGGGATCTGCAGGCTTAACACTTATCGTGGAAGTCAATAAATTGTCTGTAGTAGAACTGTACTCTTCAGTTGTCCAAACTTCTTTGAGGGGATAAATATCCTCAGTTGTAGAGCTCGAAGAGCCCTCTGTGTTGGTCACAGGACGTTCAGTTGTACTTGTTAAGGGATTCGAATTATCAAGGATAATCTTGTTGATATCATCTTTATCTGTAGTAGTGATGGATTTTTTAGTTGTGCTGGTGAAGGGATTCGAATAATCCAAAATAATTTTATTGATATCATCTTTATCTGTAGATTTTTCAGTTGTACTTGTTAAGGGATTCGAATGATCCAAGATAATTTTATTAGTATCATCTTTATCTGTAGATTTTTCAGTTGTACTTGTTAAGGGATTCGAATGATCCAAGATAATTTTATTAATATCATCTTTATCTGTAGATTTTCCAGTTGTACTTGTTAAGGGATTCGAATGATCCAAGATAATTTTATTAATATCATCATTATCAGTAGATTTTCCAGTTGTACTTATTAAGGGATTCGAATAATCAAGGATAATCTTGTTGATATCATCTTTATCTGTAGATTTTCCTGTTGTACTTGTTAAGGGATACGAATAATCAAGGATAATCTTGTTGACATCATCTTTATCTGTAGATTTTCTAGTTGTACTTGTTAAGGGATTCGAATGATCCAAGATAATTTTATTAACATCATCTTTTGATGTAGTATTGAAAGGCTTTCCAGTTGTGCTGGTTACAGGATGAGATTTTTCAGCCATTATACTCGCGAACTCATCGTCGGTTACCCTTGAGTCCGGATTTTCAGTTGTACTAGTTAACGGATTCGAATAATCGAGGATAATTTTATTGATGTCTTCATTATCTGTAGATTTTCCAGTTGTACTTGTTAAGGGATTCGAATGATCCAAGATAATTTTATTGATGTCATCATTATCTGTAGATTTTCCAGTTGTACTTGTTAAGGGATTCGAGTAATCCAAGATAATTTTATTGATGTCATCATTATCTGTAGATTTTCCAGTTGTACTTGTTAAGCGATTCGAATAATCAAGGATAATCTTGTTGATATCATCTTTATCTGTAGATTTTCCAGTTGTACTTGTTAACTGATTCGAATGATCCAAGATAATTTTATTAATATCATCTTTTGATGTAGTATTGAAAGGCTTTCCAGTTGTGCTGGTCACAGGATGAGATTTTTCAGCCATTATACTCGAGAACTCATCTTCGGTTGTACTTGTGTCCGAATTTCCAGTTGTACTAGTTAACGGATTCGAATAATCGAGGATAATTTTATTGATGTCATCATTATCTGTAGATTTTCCAGTTGTACTTGTTAAGGGATTAGAATTATCCAGGATAACCTTATTAATATCATCTTTTGATGTAGTACTAATTGGTTTTCCAGTTGTACTGGTAACAGGATGAGACTTTTCAGCCATAATCTTTGCGAATTCATCTTCGGTAGTACTGGATGCAGAACTTCTAGTTGTACTGCTCAAGGAATTCGAATAATCCAGTATAATTTTATTGATATCATTTTTGGATGTTGTAACAGATTTTTCAGTCGTGCTGGTTATCGGGAACGAATTATCAACTATCATTTTGTCGAAAGAATCATCCTTTGTTGAACCTGTGGTTGTTATCGGGACTGAGTTATCCAGAATGATCTTATCGAAAGAATCGTCCTTTGTTGAGCCTGTGGTTGTTATCGGGACTGAGTTATCCAGAATGATCTTATCGAAAGAGTCATCATTTGCTGAGCCTGTGGTTGTTATCGGGACTGAGTTATCCAGAATGATCTTATCGAAAGAATCGTCCTTTGTTGAGCCTGTGGTTGT
>JAQFYC010004385.1:0-17361 GCA_034694165.1 Tomocerus mixtus | reverse complement strand
GTTTTCTGCTCAGCAAATTTTGAGAATTATTTCGTTGCTCAGCAATGAAATTAAAGCATGCCTATTTGAAGATTTAGGCAAATTGGTATCCAATATGGATATGTGCATGCGCAAGCTCTAAGACAGCTCGAGACCACTCTTATCTTTTGCTTAGCACAAAAGAGACAAAATAATAATAATAATTGGCTTAAAATAATTATTATTTTAAGCCAATTTTCAGGCCAACTGCTATTGAAAATTTATTAATCATACAGTCAAGTACTCCTGGAAGAAATTTATACTTGATTGTTCCGTTATATAGGGTCTTGTTAGGGGTTATAGGCCTTCCTCATTATAATTGCCACAGATGAGGGAGGCGAGTACTCACGCATGTTCTCTTTCATTTATGCGTTTAGGGTCTTAATTGAGGTTTAGGGCCAATTATTAGGATTACCACAGAATAAAGATAAAGAGTGAGGAGGAAGAGGACTCTCCTGTCTTCCATTTTCATTTATGTACTCCCGGAACTGTTTAACTTTTCCATCTTAGGGTCTGGGTAATGGACTAACGACCTTCTATATAATATATACCTATATTATAGGTTGCGACTGAGGGAGGGGGAAGGATGAGGAAGGCGACTCATCGTGTTCTCTCTCTATTTTTGAGTGGGGCTCGTGCTAAGGGGACAATTTTGTCCGGGAGCTCCCTCATATCTCGAAATATTTAGTGGGGACCCCCAAATCTAGAATCTGTAAGAACAACACGGCAAGCAAACAATCTGACGGGCATCCCACACCACACGGCACTATTTGCCAAAAGCCCCGTGTATTATGCAATATCCCCGTGGAACGCTCTCAGTTACACTGTTAAAACTGAGAAGAAGTCTGTAGGTAGTTTCGGTAAACTGCCTAAACCAAGATATCATCAATGCGAGACGAAATTAGGGGAGATATTTTATCTCTCGATTGATTAAATATTTTGTAAAAAATAATTCCCTATCAATATACTCCTCTACGGATTACTTAAAACGTATTCTTCTCTAATTGTATATAATGAGTACCTATTTCTTCTATGGATGCGACAGGGAGAATTGTGACATATTTGGTTTGCTTGCCTTTGTGTGCTAATAATTGGAAAACAGACAAGCATTTATGTATTGATTCGTTTTGGCACTTGAATAATTACAAACTACAGATAAACCAAACTAAATATTTCATCGGATATGTATCAGTCATGACCCAGAGGTCAACCCCCACCCGCATTAGGGGGTGGAAGGTCGGTGCAAATATTTTATGGGACTTACGACAAAGTATACAAAGCACAGTATAAGAGTGTGCCAAAAAATGGCCACCTCGAGGTCTTATTCGCCTTATTGTCACCTAACCTCAGGAGTCAGGGGTATACAGATTCGGCTCTGACTCAACGGAGGTTGTTTTGGGGCAGGGGGATGCCACGAGCCATGTTGTGAACGTAGGCAATTTTAATTTTTAATTATTTCTCTGTACCTCATTAGAAACATAGGCACGCGCAGAATTAGGCATACCTAGGCAAAGCAAATAGTTACGCATTCCTATGTACAAAATTTTATTGGGTACCACTTTTGCTCAGCAACAAAAATTGCTGAGACTTTCGTAGGCAAATTGGTTGCCATTTAGGATACCGGCCCTGGACTTGATGTAGTTGCTAACGTTACTTCCCTTCTCTGGTGCATAAGGAGGGTCCAATAGATTGTTTTGCACTAATATTTATAAGGGACAATTTCTATTGTACAGCCAGAGAAGGGAAGTAACGTTAGCAACTACCACAAGTCCAGACTCCTTGTGGCTATCTAAATATTTTCCGAATTAAACATTTAATACTGTTTACCCAATGCAACATAAAACGTCGCTTAGAACATCCAATGTATAAGACAGTTTCGCATATTTTGTATCGAGGACTAGACGAATGAATGGATTTTGAAGTTGTAGGAATCTACGGATTCTTAGATTCGTTGGCTAGAATCTGTATAAAAAATATTTATATTTTACCTTAATATAAGTTTGACATGCAGATATTTACATGTATGAAACCGGCAAAAATCGATTTTAGGATAATCAATGCGGGTTCTTTCATGTCAAAAGTTCAAAAAAATTTAATACAGCCTCTTGCCAATGAATCCAAGAATCCGTGGAGTCCAACCACTTCAAAATCCATTGAGCCATCTAGAACTAGGAGCAAATATGCGAAACTATCATACACGGGCTGTTCTATAGCGACGCACTCATGAAAAGTATAACAAACAATGTTGGTAAATACACAACTTACACAAACTGCCAAATGTACATAAATAGGTACATGAGTAAATGGACATAAAATTCCATTTTGTAGGTGTTGCCAACGATCGAAAAATAATTTGACTGCCAATATTACTTTCAAAATCATTTTCTCATCTATTTGTGCATAATACAATACAATGGCCAATGGAAGACGTATGTCCAAACGTCTCATACGATTTTATTATACTGCACATACCATAACTGCGGTATAAAATTAAAATTATGTAACAACCTAACTAATTTACAATGATCTATGTGTAATACTTTGACTTTACATAATTCTTGTTACATCTTTAATGTACATTTTAGATTGCTGGCGCTGGATTTCTCGTTACAGGTATTGAATACATGTTAAATTGGTATAAATCTACTTGGTATACTATTAAAGCTAAACAATACAGGCACTCAATATATGATGCTATAATTTAAAAGTGGAACCCAAGAGATACTTTTCATTAGTATGGATAAGATTAGCGTTAGTAAAAATAGATAGGTAATTGGTACGTATGCAAATAGTATACTATACTACAGATACCTAACCTAACCATGTAGCCACCTAATGGTAAGTAAGCACCTGGATGCAGATGTAGCTAAATTATTTCAAATAAGCCAATAAATTCAATAAAAATTTTGCAGCACTCTTTGCACAGAAAGCCGAGAAGGATACAATAGGATATTTCAACTTGGAAATTACATCTTCAATTGTCATCATGTATTTTGCCTGCTCCGGCCTTTTAATAGCAAGTGTAGTAACAGGACTTTGTGCTCATGGATTTTGTGATAAACCTGCTTATTGGATTTTGGTAAAAATTTTGTTTTGTATCTACTTTGTATGTGTGTGAGCAAATTATTCCCATTGTCTAATTTTGCTGTATGTTTACTATGGTGAAAGTATATGGGAAAAGTTTTTATGGATAAGTAATTCAATTCAATACCAGATTATGTTGCACGTTTAGTTTTACTGTTTTATCTTTTTCATGTTTTAGCACAATTATTAGAGATTCCCAACTCCCAACTACTAATAGAGGCGTTCTCCAATTTTCCCCATGTAATTCACGTCTGACTTTCTCTTTCCTTTCCCATGTAAAACCCCATAGCTTCACGTGTGAGCTTTCTCCTACTTTCCCCATGTAAACTGGCATTGTTTTGCGATTTAGTTTACTCTTATTTTCCTCATGAAAAACTATCTTCAACTCAAAAAGCTTACCGTGAGTAATAGGGTTTGTAATTTAAAGTGGTGTATGTTTTGTTTAGTACTGCATTCTGATGAGTATTCTCGTTTTAATTGAATTTGCTGGCAGCGCTACCGCTCTCAGTACGGCTAACAATCACAAGCAAATTGAAACAGCGTTAATTGATAAAATGGAGGAGTATAATAAACCAAGAGCGAATGAAGTTAGAAAAAGTTGGGATTACCTTCAGATCACAGTTAATTTGGTTTTTGCACTAACAATATAAAAGTTCAAATAATATTGTATTATTACTCTTTGTTCCACAATTCTCCACAAACATTGTGAATAGAATTTAGAGCTGGTTGGATGTGATGTCGTGTACATATAAGTACCTAAATATATAGAAGCACTATCTTCAAATAAATTATTTATATGCATTAATTTGAAGTATTTTCTCCCCACTTTCTCCATAGCACAAATGCTGTGGGGTAAATAACTATTCGGATTGGCAAGATGTTCAATACGGAATGACAAGTTTAAAAGTCCCCTCATCGTGCTGTCTTCCTCAGTTTCGAAATAATAGTTTCTGTGGACAAAATATGCTGCCGGATCATGAAGATGCGTCTAGCTTCATTAATACTAAAGTAATCGCCTTACTCATTAACTTACCTAGTTTTGGTAATAAAGTACATTCAAACCTTATTAAGTGTCAGCAACATTCGCATCTGAGATTTTTAGTCCCATGTAGGTACAATAAGTAAGAAAGGTTTGATTGTAGTATCATAACTTAATAAATAATTCCATTGCATTGCATTTAAGGGCTGTCTCATGGAAGTAATTGGAACTATTGACGACAAATTGATTATCATGGGATTTTTTGGATTGTCCATTTCCTTTCCGCAATTTATTCTTGCTGCCCTTTCTTGCTTTTTGCTGATAACGAAGAAAATTTGATTCCATGAACGTTGGCTTACAAATATTTTAACAAATATTAAGAAATTATATACAAATTATACGTAATACTACTTTGTACTTAAGATTAACATAAATCACATATTATGCGATTAGGTAAATAAGGAGGTAACATAACAGCATCATAAACAATGTATTTTAAAGGCTGAAAAGGTATTTGTCAATAAATTGTACCGTTTTTATTCACCTAAATCGCAGGTTTAATTATCATATATTTACACATTGCTCATCTTTTTAGATAGATTTTTTCTACACATAAATAAAATACATTTACGAGCTAAAATACGTTAAGATATTAACGCCTATATAGGTTGGGAGCTTTAAAAAACTTAGGAGTGTTGTCTTCCCCTTCTTCCTCCACATCTGTGACCGCTTCGTCGTCCTCAATATCTTCGTCTTCGACCTCTTCCTCGACGAGCTCTTCATCCTCCAATAATTCTTCGCCTTCCACCTCTCCTTCATCGTCTTCATAATTTCCATTTACATTCACATAGGAATGATTTGTATTATGTCCACTTGATGTACGATTACTTTGTAAGTAAGGGGGTAATGTTTCTTCTAAAGAATTCATTGTTGAAGAATTTGGAATGGATTTTCTAGGTCCACCAGAACCACCGCGGAAAATAGACCCAATGTTGAGGGCGGACTCGATTGTCTGCATTAAAATATAGAGTGGTTAAATAAAATTTCATTATTATGTAATGCACATCAAGAAACCAGGTATATTAAAATATTATGTGTACCTGGACAGTTGAGGCCTTGAGAAATTTACTTGTATTCTGATAGCCAAGTAATGTTTTCATTTCTTCGACGATTTGTAGAGCCACACGATGCTGTCCGATTAATGTATAGTGGTCGACCATTACCGAATAAATATCTCCCCTATTTACACCACTAGCATTAAAATTAGGATCTTCAAGGAATTTCTTCAATTCTAAAACTCCATGGTCAGGATCATTACGAAAATTTCTGAAAATATTATTTGTGCAAAAAAATCAGTTCATAGACCCGTATATTATTATGTGCATGCATTAACGCAATATAGCATTTGGAGTAAAATGTATGAAAACTCACTCTCTGATGCTTGTGAACCTTTGGATAAAATGACATTTAGTTTGAACTGCATGTAAATTGGATGTATACTGGGCTGTTCCGTGTTCTATTACTTCTTTCCAGGTTTGCTCCGCTTTTCTGTACTCATGCAAGCCTCGTCTATAATCATGATCTTCGTCAATTTCAATTTGCGCAGCAACTTCATAAAACCCAGCAAGAGATTCCTCGGCTTTGGCTTTTTTGTAGAAACTCTCAATTTTCTCAATAATTTTTGGTGTCCTTCGAAAATCGATCGTTTGAAGGTAGTTTGCTGCCATCATGTAAATATCTCGTTGTCGACATACATTTGCGTAAAAGATAATTCGTTCTGTATCACCACTCTTCAAAAGAGATTTCATTGCCATTCCCTACAGAAATTCACCAATTATTATTCTTAGTTCGTTCTTTAACCTATAACTTTTGTTACAAAATAAAATTACTCCTGTTAAATTCTGTTAAGTAAAGAAAGCTAGATAGTTAGTCAAGCTTAATGTAAGTACACTACATACACCTATGTATTTTAGTTAAATCATCACCTTTTGCCCAGCTTGTGTATACTTTTTAGCCGACAAATGATAATCCCCTTGCAGCATGCAAGATTCTCCCATTTTCTCCAGCAAGCCAATACGAGTTTGCTCATCGAGTCCTACTCCTTTGGGTGCCGTTAGCCTTTCGGCCAGCTCTTCGTTTATTGTGAAATGGTATTTGACGCATAAATCCATAGCTTCAGTGTACTAATATAACGAAAGTACATTTAGTGCATTTAAGTCATGTATTCGTAATAATAATAATACATACAAAGGAAAAGGAAACTAAAAACATCTCCATATTTGTATGATACAAGTGTGTTTGGTGGTTGGTGTAGGTACCTTTTTAGCAGCAGCCAACATATCAATTGCTTTGTCTATTTGATTATTTTCAACGAAAAAATCTGCACACTTTTGCAAGAGGAAAGGATCTGTTTGTTGTCCCTCCATGGAAAGAATATCTTTGGCTACCATTTGCAAGGCCCCAAATTCTTGCATCCTAAATCATGTCAAAACGTTTATATCTTTATCTTATTTGCGTTAATTGAAAAAGTAAGTAACTCATAATAGGAAATAAATAATCGTACGAAAATGCTAAATCCAAAGCTCTGGAGGTGTATCCAGCCTTGTGGTACAATTGAATCGCTTTGTCGTAATCAGGTTGGTCTGCTTTCGACTCATAGTATTTTGCAGCGTCCGCTTGTTCTGAAGGTTGGGCTTGCAAAGCCAAAGACCACAATGTATCATTCATTTGATTATCTTTACAAATTCGTATAGCATTTCCAAAAGCACCGGCCTTAGAATAGAAACGAATTGCTTTATCATTCTCTCCCTTGTCTTCCAGCGTTCTAGCCAAATGATAACTTGATGCAGGATCGTTAACTTTTTCTGCACATTGAACAGCTTTTTCATGATCTCCACAGAAGCACAATAGGCGAACAAGAGACAACCAATCTTTGGCTAATTCATAGTATTGCAAAGCTGTGTCGATTTCTCCAGTACTTTCCATATACTGTGCCCACCATTGGTACAATTCTCTAGAAAATCCAAAATATTAATCATTTCTAAATCATAAAATAATAATAAGTAACATAATTGGATTTAGATTTACTTGTCCTGTTTCTGGTTTATGTAGCTTTCCAGATAGGCTGGATCTTCAACAAGCATTCTTGGAACTTCGTAGCGATGGGTTTCTGCTTTTTCGTACATTGTAATTGCTTCCTTAAAACGCTTCTCTTCTTCAAGAAATTTCCCATAGAGGTGATAGGTCGTTCTAAGACGAATTCGGATTTTCTTTTCGCATAATTGGGTGGCCTTGTCCCATTTTCGAAGTGCGATATACAAGTTCAATAATAAATCGTACCGTTCGCACTCAATATAAATTGCTTCTGCTTCGTCCTGAAAAATTTACAAGATTTACATTTAACCAATATTTCTTTGATTATGATGGTACAAGCAAAGATATAAAATTCAAAATCTTTGTATTAATTAGTGTCATACGTTCATTCCCAACTGCAAGGCTAACATAGCCACAACTGGCTCTATATTTGATTCCTTTTCTTTGGAGATTCTTACTTCTTTAGCTGCTCGACAATTATTCATACGGGCAAGGCAAATTAATGCAATATCAACCCTTTTGGTTTTCACACAACTTTTCGCCATATTTTTGTAGATTTTATTGCTAGAAATTTTTTAAAATGCGTTATTTATATATTAGCACTTTAGCACCTTCTTGAATTGCATGATTTTCGTAATTGTTTCTAAAAGCACCTCTTAATCACCCTCATGAATTTCAAAGCCCCTTCAATATCTCCTAGCAAGTTACAATGGACGTAATTTATTAGCGCAGTTCGTCCGGCTTCTTCTTCCTCCTCGATTCCTTCGAAATCTCTGATAATCACTTTCTCTATTGTGACCTTAGAAATTTCAGATAATTTGTCATCTGCTGTTTCATCGTCGTCCTTCTAAAAGACCCACATGAAAAATTGAATAAGGTACCATTGTTATTTCATGCAGAGATAATAAACTTTTAACCTTTAGTCCCCTTCTATCTCCTTCCCCCTCAAGCCCAATATTCAATATTGATTTGCTAATTTTTATATCCTTAATATCCTTTAACATTGGTTTCTTCTTTCTTCCTGGTCCGTGATACATCGTAAAGTACAAAAAAGGAACATCCATCCCAATAAGACGATCGTATTCAAGTTCCACATCTCGTCTCTCATGAATTATAAATCCCCGAGTTGGGTCAGCAAACATTGTAACAACGATATGATTCATTTCACTGGCATCGGGTGTCAACGTAGGCATTTTCCCCGCTTGTACCCAGTCTTCAATAAATCTTTCAATGATGGACTGTGCTTCGTTAACTGAATTATCGTCTCCATCATTTACAGAAGACGGAACCCGAATTGTTGTACTCGTAACTGGAGATGTGTGGCGACCTTCGCCCTTAGGTTGCCTTTGCATTGAATCGTTTACTAATCTATTTATTGGAGGACTTCGTAAGCTTTCCCTTCTTATCTTTGCAGGGCCAATGGATCTTCTCTCTCCAGAGTCAACATCCGTTTCAAAAGCACCCCTTAATGAATTTGCGCTGGAACTTGTCAGTCCCAAACCATGCATTTCTTTTGGAATCGTTTTCGTTTCAGCCACAATGAAGAGAGGATTATGTTTATCCCAAAAGAAATTCACAGCAAACCTTCCAGGCAGTTCTACTTCCATCACTTTACCATTTCCAAGATCCCAAAGGAACATCCGGGAGTCTGGCATTAGATTATATTGGGCCACAGTGAAAGCTACATGGGTTCCCGAATTATTTGTATTTGCTTGAATAACTTCACCCAAGTTTTCGACACACTCGTTTAAGTTTTTCGTTGGGACGTGTTGTCTAGCTTCTCGTCTTGCTACATGCCATATTTTTAAGTAAGCATTTGCAGTTGCAACTGTAAGATATTCTCCCCCGGTTTGTAGTGTTATTGGCGACCCTTCATTGTTAATGGAGGCAAGAGACTGCTTTACGGTCCCTTGAAATGTTCTAATCTGCACCTGATCCTTTTCTAAAGTAAATAGACTTTGTTCATATACGCGCACGAAATCGCACTTCAGTAGAAATGTTCCTGTAAGTTATTTAATAAAACGTTCAAACAAATGCATTTCATTATATTTATCTAGTATGCAAAGATTACTTTACTTATTTTCACTAGCTATTTAATGAAAATTAGATCTAATTGTAAGTAATATGAGTTAATTACCTGCAATTCTATAATTTGATGGAACATTTGGCCCCACTTCATAAGATGAAATCCTACTTCCACTCCAAAATACAATGTGTGATTTCGTAGCAGAAATCCCGGATATCTGAACATCTGCTTTCAAGTCAAAGTTAAGCTTTTCCTCGAACATCATGACAGTAACTTGAGACGGAAGCGTTTGAACAACACATAACTGATCGCCGACGCAAAAACATAGCTCTTGTTCCCAAAATATCAAAATATCGCGAACAGCATTTACAGCCAAGACTCCCTGGGAATTATGGCACCAACGAGCTGCCTTTGAGGTCAAAGGGATTGAGGTAGTGTGAGACCATTCCCAGTGTCCTTCTTCTGTAAGAGATGAGCCTGTTGTCTCATGCAAACTGGTTTCCTTCCACATTACTAATTTTCCCCGACTTGTACAAGCACACAAAACGCCTACACAAAATAAAATATATGTTAATACAAATATAAAACAAAGCTGTGTTCAGTTTATACTGCAAATTATATGATAATGTGTGTCATTAGTGAAAAGTGTTGATACCAGTTTTCTTGTTGTAATCTATTGTGAGAAAGCACTCTTCCATATTAGGCTCGTAACCTCGAGGCTCCAAAATAACATTATCGTTTGTATCCACATCCCAAAGCCGTAAAAATGGCTCTTCGCTTAAGACGCCTAATGTTGTAGTTACTCCTATCCAACAGAGGCGAACTTCTCCATTTCCACTTATTTTCATCTAAAAGTTGTACAATTCCTATGCTTTTATGCATTCCAAATTTTATATTTCCATTGTAAATGATTACATTTTTCGACAAATACCAGTACCTTATTTACTTCTGTGAGACTACCAGTTGAATCTACACTAAATAAGCCCATTATCATAGCATCAGTCATTACAACGAGAATATCTTTAGTGGGGTGATACAGAAGGCTTTTCACCGCACAGCCAGCAGTCAAAACTTCTTCACTAGAACCGCTTTCTTTTAAGTAAAAAATTCCACCTAATGTTAAATAAAAAGGATGAAATTCATGATAATCAATCTTCGCAAAATCAAGGAATATTGATATTGATATAGTACATGCGCCTTTTTTCGTTGCTAATTTACATAACCATTAATACTGACTAACCACTTAGCAATCCAACGAAGAAAGTGATTTCTTTGTTTTGATCGGAGCCTAAAACATTTCTACGCGTAGGATTTCGCCTTTGTCCCGTTTTAGGTCTCCAAGAGGTCATCATACCTAATTTTCTTTCAGTATCTTCATTTCTAGAGACAGGAGAAACTCACAATTACTCTTATGTAATTTGTATTTGATTATTATGCAATCTTTACACTTATGCGGTATTTCTTTTCTTAAATAGCTAGTTAAATATTTACCTAGAGTTAACACCTTGCCTTCGGAAGACAATTTCGCAAACAGGATCCTTAAAATCATGCAGAGCTGTGTTTTGTATGTGCCCCTGTGAGTCACTTTTCCATACAACTAGGCATCCCATGTTATCAGTTGATACCAATAAGGATCCACATTCACTCCATTGTAGCAACATGATAGGAGAAGAATGGGCTTTGGATCCTTCAAACACTTCTCCTTCTTCATGATTCCAAATGATGACTTCTCCCATCTCGTATCCTATTGCAAGATATTTTTGGCTGGGGTGCCAAGCCATGCTTATCACTTGAATGTGGAGGCTTGGGGCTGAGTCCACATCTATTGATTCCTCTTTCTAACGAAAAATATCCACAAAAGGATTTTAATTGGACTTTTCATAAAAAAATATTATATTTAACTTAAACAAAGCTTTTTTTTGAATGAGTAGGTACTGGGATAGACATTCAATTTCATCTAAGTAATTAACTGTTTATAAATGTGCACAACGAATGGTGATTTGGCATATGAGGCAATTACGCATATGTGTATAAGTACTAACAATGTTGTCGTAAACGGACACGACACCTCCTCTCTTTTCGTCAAGATTTGCAATTGCCAGAAGGGGATGGAGTTTGTGCCATTCTAAATTGATGTTGATCCTTGTCCCTCCCCCAGCTACTATCGGAGGTTGCACTCGTTTTTCAAAATAAAGAGACATCTTTACCCGTAAACATTAAACACCTATAAAGAAATTATCACAATTTTAGTTAAAGTTAAAAATAAGTTGCAAAAAATAAAGCGAATTCGTATTCGTGTTCTATGTATGTGTACTCTGTAAGCAAAAGCAGACGATATTGCAGAAACAAGTTACCTATTACCCGTACTGTACTCTGCTAATAATGGTTTGTTTACAAAATGTATCTATCGTGGTAACTTGGTAACTATCGTGTCGACTTCCATTACCTTATACACCGGCTTTTCGGAGCTCTGCTGGAATATTGGGAAACATTCAATTAGGAGGGTAGCATAGCTGCTTTGCTGGGAAATATAATATGTTAGGTAATCCTTTCATAGGATAGTCGGACAACAAAACCGTAACGTAAGCGTGTAAAGTAAAGTGTAACAGTAGCTTAACTGGAGCAACTTTTTTATTACTTGTTGTTGCAGATGATGCAGTTAATTCCAGTTTTATGCGGGTATGCTATGCGTGTGTAATGTGAAAATTAATATTATCTTGTAGATGTAGAGAAATAAATGCAATATAGAATTGATAGAATAGGTATTTAGTACAATAGTACCTGACGAGTCTCAGTTTGCCTCAAGTGCAAAATGTCTTACCAAACCATTGCAATATCATACTACACATTTTATATGCACATAACTATAACACAGCGGTAGCGGAGATATGGAAACAGCTACACAGATTTAGGAAAATACACAAAATGTTTGTTCGATATTTCACTTTATATTTTCATGAAATTGGTGTCCCAAATGTACTTTTGGTTCTAATTTCATCTGATTCGATCTTTTTCAGAACTGAGAAGAGACCTTACGATTTTTACTATATTAAATATTCACATTTTAACAAATAAGTACAAAACACAATTACAGTGATTTATCGTCATCAACAATAGCAAAGTTATTCAATAGAGAGACAATATGAGTTTAAGTGTTTGCAATGTAGATTTTGAAGCTGCTTCTCTACCCCTGATTTCCACTATAGGCTTTGAAGGTAAGTACGGAGGTTAATTTTATCGACAAAGCAATATCTGATACCTTAGTTGCATATTTAAATGAGTTAATCATTTTCATTAGGGAAAATCTGTCAAGGACTCCATGTAGATCCCACAGGGCAGTATTTGGTATATGCAATCGGGACCAATGTAATAAAATCAGATACTAAGACTGGACGTCAGACTTTCATGATAGGTCATGGAAATAACATCACCTGCTTGGATTTGGAACGCTGTGGAAGGTATATCGCATCAGGAGCTATGAATTACATGGGGTTTAAGGTAATCTGGCAAAATCATATCATAAGAACTCGAGTTGAAATGAAAATTGTTAATTATATAGTCTTATATAACTATAGTAAAATGTGCTATTCTTTAAATTATTATTTAGACGGACGTAATCATTTGGGATTTTTTTTCTGGATGTAAATTGGGACAATACAATCATCACTTAACCCGGGTGAATGCAGTTTGTTTCTCGTATGATGGTCGCTATCTAATGAGCGTTGGAAATATGGACGATGGAAACGTATGCATTTTTGACATGGAAGTGAAGAAAGTTATATGCGGTACAAACATACTTCCTGGAATCCTTTCTATTAAAAATATTATCCCCATTATACCTAAGAACAGTAATACGTTTTAATTTATAGGCATGCAGGCTGTAAGAGGAAGAAATGGGTTTCCGTTTACAATTGCAGCTGCAAACGGAAGAAATGACGTTTGGGTTGTTGGCGGGGATGATTACTTGTCATACTGGATTCTGGACACTTTTCAGAACCGATTGAGAACTGAAAGAGCGAATCTTAAGAAAATCAAACGAGACATCAAAGTTATCCGGGTATTGGATAATAGGCCATAGTTGTAACTAGTCCTACATATTATATTATTAGGATACAGATATTGTACTTTACGTATAATTTGCAATAAATATCTTGCACAGATTGATGAAGCTGACGAATTCGCTTACTGCGGTACTGCAACAGGAGATGTTATAAAAGTTAAGCTTAACCTTCCTCGCCGGGGAGGAGGATGCGATCCAGTTGGTCCACCAGCGTCCGGTCCTACCATAAACTGCATAATCGGCAGAAAACCTTGCAGACCCGAGAAAGGACGGAATGTTCATTTGTATAAAGGAGGTTTTGCCTTTTGTTTTTAAATGACTTAATTACATATTATGCTTATTAGTTAGTATAGCTATATAATTTACTTCCAATATTATAGGAATAACTGCAATGCAAATCCTAAAATCCGGAGATTTTATCATCGGTGGTGGAAATGGAGTGGTTTCCCAATCACGCATGAAAACTATTTGCAAAGGTGGAGCTCCAGAAGAAATACTGGAGGAATATGGACCACAAATGTGCGTTCGTGGGCAAGTGACATCGATTGCCCTGAATTGTGAGGATGTTCTCGTTGGATCTACTTTGAATGAAATATACTTTGCTCGACTTGGATTACTGGACGGAACGAAAATGCTGATGTCAGCCCACTACTCAGTAGTCAATGATTTGAGTTTCCCTTCATGTTTTTCAGATGTACATATTTACAAAGATTTAATTTCATTCTTGCTAACTATACTGGCCAAATGTTTAAAAAATCATGAATTCTCATTTAACAAAGCCTAATACTTTCTTGAAGGTATTCGCTTCATGTAATTACGAGGATGTGAGAATTTGGAATTCAGTGGCGATGAGAGAGCTTGTCCGAATCAATGTAGCCAATATGACATGCCAAGCAGTCATCTTCAGTACAGACGGTCGTTCTGTTATCAGCGGTATGACGCATTAGTTACAGTTAGGATAGGACTTTACAAACATTTTATTTAAGTAACAATTGGTTTTAATATTTAGGATGGAATGATTCTCATATAAGAACTTACACACCACAAAGCGGCTCTCCCCTCTGGGTAATTCATCACGCCCATCTTCGAGGAGTGTCGGCATTGGCCATTACAAGCGATAACAGGCGTTTGGTTTCAGGGGGCGATGAAGGACAGGTTGGGCTTAAGTTTTCTTAACTTTTGATATTGACCTATTTAGTGACAAACAAGTGACAATCCTTCTCCGTGTAATTTATACTTTTATAGAGCATTGTAAAGCACAAAATCGTTTTTATTGGATTAGGTTCGAGTTTGGAGTTTGTGCCCACAGCAAATGACTCCAATAGGAATCATGAAAGAGCACTTGGGTCCAGTTACAGGTCTGAGAATGAGAGGCGATGATACCGAGGTTGCTAGCTCCTCGGGAGACGGTTCAATTATAATTTGGGACCTACAAAAATTTGTGCGACGAGCTTTGGTCCTACAAGATACACTTTTTCTTGATGTTGCATGGCATCCGTCCGAATGCCAGGAAAGTCTTCAATCTTGCTTGATTCTTAATTGATTGATGCTTCAAATCTGCGTTCATTATTAGTCATTTATATTAATTCTATTTCATTATTTAGGTTTTAGGAGTAACCCACAATCACAAGTTAGGGTACTTTGAGGCTTTCGATGGTTCCAGCGTTCGGGAAATCATGGCTTCTGAGTCGGACCCAATTCATTCTGTCGACGTCTCCAAATGTGGATTATACATCGTCACTGGTGGAGCTGATCGCCAAGTTAAGGTAATTAATTAATTGTCTTTGTAAAACTAAAATACGTTTCTACTATGCACTAAATGACATTCGGATAATTAAATTAATGAGTTATTTTGATTATTAATTAGTTGTGGTCATATAAGGAAGCCAAGTTGCTTAGAAAAGGCGTGGTTCACAGTGCTGAAGTAACTCGTGTGAGATTCTCTCCTTGCTCAGATTACATTCTCAGTTCTTGTCAAGATGGTTCAATTTTCAAATGGGAATTTCCAAAAGATCTTGCATGTGTTTCTATATCAATATGTCCGCAGAAATGTCATGCCAAATTGGATCAACCCCCTGTTACTGATGGAGGTGGATATCCAGGATTGCCTCGTTGCAGCTAATATTAACGTGATATTTATAGCAAGCCAAGGCAATTGTTATATAGGAGGCCCAACCAGCCACACAACCAGCCACTAATTCGCGTAATAATATTTTAATGACACTAACACAATGCTTTGTACAATAAAATACTTGTTTCGAGACTAATATGTTGCAGAGATCGAATACTCGTTTCTTTGGTTTTGGTGCCTATCTTTTCGGGCATTAATAATGGAATGCTAATTGCTTTTATGAAACACAATAACACTAGATTAAGCTATTTACAAAAACTTAATATAATAATATGATATTTACTTTTTAATTTTATATGTCGATATACATATTACAAGTGTTTACATCGCTCAAAAAAACGCTTATAGAATCTGCAGCTACCGAGCTGGCAGCTGGCCAAGGATTAGTGCGGCCGACAGTCTCTTTGATACTTACTGAAGAAGAGAGACATTAAATTCCAGATGTCTGAATTTAAAACTTTAAAACTAATAATTATTACAAATTTTTCGTAATGTACTGTTAACTTTGCTATTAATTACTAACGATAAAGGAGGAGTAATACAATGCTAAAATAAAAGGACTTAAAAATACCGGGGAAAACGTTAAGTACTGCTAAATTAAATATAATTTATGGTACATTATTATAATAATTAACTTTTAGCATAAAAGTACAAACAGTCAGGTAAATGTGCTATCTTAAATTAAATCTATTTTGGGTTTTTAATAGTAATACAAAAAACAAAAAATATTTACATTTTGAATTAGAGTATCAATTATGAAGTCTTGTCCCTCATTGTTAAATGCTAATTCTTCGTCGTAGATTTAACATCCTCCCGACCATTAAGCGATAGTATCTTTCTTGTAACACTATCTCGCATTTCCTTGAACGATTGTTCCTAAAATCAGAGTTTATAATAAATAAGTGTTTATTTCTCGGCTTTCGTGAAAATTCAAACTCATTTACTTTACTTTAATAGTAGTGTAAAACTTTAATCATCAATCTTACTATAACGTAAATATTTGCTGCTGCAAAGATATCCAGCAACTGCTTAACAGTATATCCATCCGGTTTGCTAGGTTTTCCAGTTGTGATAATAGCGCACTTCGGATTTTTCTTTGCATGCAATTTCCTAAAAGATTTTCATATTATATATATTAATTTTCCAATTCCTTAGTTTACGAACAACAAAACGATTTAACATACCAAGGATCGGAAGTTTTTTCAAGGTTAGTGATTATATGACTGCAAACAACACAGCGGGCACTTAATTGCTCATTGCCACTATCGATAAAACTCAGTCCAGCCAAAGCCAACTGCAGAATACACACAATTAAACAAATTAAAATTAAAACGTATTAACAATGAATTTAAAATACTAATTATTTTCATATATCATATCCTGTGGACCATAACCATATTCATAACGCCACCAGACTCCTGAAAAAGCTCCCCAAATCTATTTAATATCGTCATAGTAGTTCTCTAATAATGTAGTCACGGTGTAGTACAGTCCTACCTAGCACTAAAACCTAGCTAATTTTGAGTGGCCCGGACCGGAGGACATCATAATATGTGCGATAAAAGTACGTCTAATAAATAGCGAAAAGCATGTTGGAATTCAATCGCCTAGTCACAATCAATAGATATATATCCTATCCTATAATGGCCTTCATAATAATATTTAGTTTAGTTGGCAGTCAGTATAGTATCTGTAATTATTAATTCAACGTTAATCGTTAGTATATAACACACATTATACTATCAACTTCGTAATTTTAGTTTAGTAGTTAGACGAGAAATGAGGAATACATTCTCTGCTTGTATTCATGACAAAATCTTTGAATCGGTAATACTGTCCCATGAGACCAATAGATGTATTAACAAACGTACCCCAACGATGCTTAGAAAAAAGTCAACTTTTTGGATCCCCTTATAACATGGTAGCAAATGTGTATCAATCGAAAGCACTAGTAAAGGGCTTTAAAACAA